>LBNU01026032.1:89141-124520 GCA_014162995.1 Artemisia annua
TTTTCATGCAATTTATGCAATATCCTTTCCTGCACGATCACAAACACAAAAACACGATATCTTTGGCGTTTCACGTTAGTTTTTGGTCTTATACACAATTAAACTAAGGTCAAAAGTATGTGTAAAATAACACACATCAGTACACCTATGCTCTTCGTCTCAATTTTAAAAGTACCAACAACGAGGCCGAATACGAAGCACTCCTGGTGGGTCTCCGGATAGCAAGACGAATGAAGATTGAAATACTTGATGTACGGGTCGATTCCAAGCTAGTAGCAAGTCAGATTAACGGAGAGTTCACGGCGAAGGGCGAAAAAATGATAAAGTACTTGGATAAGGCAAAACAATAGGTGAAGTACTTTGAGAAATTCCAAATCCGAAACATCCCAAGGTCACACAACCAAAAAGCCGACGTGCTAAGTAAACTCGCGTCGGTAGCATTCGACCACTTGACCGAGGAAGTTTGAGGTATTGCCAAAATCTTCGACGGAAGAGGAAGAAGTAAACACCATCGTGGAGGAGGAAGAAGACAACTGGATGACCCCCATCATCAAGTGTTTAACCGAAGGAATTTGTCCGGAGGATGTCAACGAAGCCAGAAATCTCCGAATGAAAATTGCCCATTACTTTATGGAAAAGGGGTCCTCTTCAAAAAATCATATTTGGGTCCGATGTTATGGTGTGTGGGACCATTGCAAGCCAACTACATCATCCGGGAGGTACACGAAGGAGCTTGTGGAATGCACTCCGGACCGAGGTCCGTGGTGGCTAAGTTGATGAGACAGTGATATTACTGGCCCACGATGCATAGGGATGCGAGAGAGGAAATACGAAAATGTGATTCATGTCAGATCCACTCCCCGGTTCCCAAGCTACCAAAAACCCTTCTTACATCCATCATGGCCCCGTGGCCCTTTTATCAATGGGGAATGGATGTCCTCGGACCTTTCCCTGAAGCACCCGGAAGGGTCAAATTCCTTATTGTGGCCATAGATTATTTCAGGAAATGGATAGAGGCTAAGCCGCTAGCCAAAACTACCGGGAAGAATGTGAAAAAGTTTGTATGGGAAAACATCGTGTGCAGGTATGGCTTGCCCGGAATCATAGTGACAGATAATGGAACAAACTTTGTAAAAGACCCCTTTAAAACTTGGTGTGAAAAGCTAAAAATTCAACAGATCAACACGGCGGTGGCTCACCCTCAAGCTAATGGCCTGGTCGAACGAGCTAACAAAAGTTTACTGACCGGATTGAAAGCAAGGTTAGGGAGAGAAATAGTCGGTTGGGTGGACGAATTGCCCAACATTCTATGGGCGCACCGAACTTCCATCAAAACAAGCAATGGGGAAACGCCATTCAGCCTGACGTACGGCAGCGAGGCGGTCATACCAACGGAAATCGGAATGCCAACCCACAGGACAATGAGGTTTGACCCATACCGAAATGAAGAAGAACAGCGCCTGAACCTTGACCTGCTACAAGAAAGAAGAGAGGCAGCCGCTGTTCAGGAAGCTAGGTACAAAACCAAAATTGAACGATACTACAATCAAAAGGTCAAGCCGATGAGTTTTAAGGTAGGCGACTTTGTGTACCAGAAAAATGAAGCAAGCCGGCAAGAAAATTTGGGAAAGTTAGGCCCCAACTGGGAGGGGCCATACCGGGTGGTGGAAGCATATGACAACGGTTCGTATAAGTTGCAAACAATGGAAGAAAAGGATGTCCCTCGAACGTGGCACGCCATGAATCTCCAAAACTGTTTCTTATAAGTGTTGTTATCATTAGAATTCCCTGTTTATTGTACTTTATATGTTTTAATTAATCAATGCAGCTATCCCCACAAGCCGAGGGGAAGCAATTTTCAATGAATTTCTTTAAGATACAAAGTGTATATCAGACAAACCCTCCGGTGACTGGCCCTCACCGGACGTCGCAAATACTCAAGTGAAATAAATCACTTCGGATGCTCGAGCGGTCATAACCGTTTCAGATGCCCAAGAACACTTGGATGCTCGAGTGAAATAAATCACTTCGGATGCTCGAGCGGTCATAACCGTTTCGGATGCCCAAGAACACTTGGATGCTCGAGTGAAATAAATCACTTCGGATGCTCGAGCGGTCATAACCGTTTCGGATGCCCAAGAACATTTGGATGCCCGAGTGAAAAAATCGCTTCGGATGTACGGGCGATTGAAAATGTTTCAAGGACGCTTGGACATTCCCCCAAAACAGCCCAGTTTTGCACAACACTTAACTCATTCCAAAAAATAAAATAAAAAATAAAAATAAATAAAAAATAAAAAAAATAATAAAAAAAAAAAGAGAGAAGGAAATGTGCATACATCAATAGCTACGAGGACCGAATAAATCCACAATCAAAATGGCCAAAGCCCATAACAAATAAATAGCCGAAGCTTATAATTACATTGTTTCAAATTATCCAAATGATACTAAGTTTTACGATGGAGTATTGTTTGAAGCATGGCCGAAGACCCAATAGTTACACATTCTGTTCAAAAAACATAATAAAAGTACAGAGAAGGCAACAACGAATCACGGTCCAGCTGGCTTCTCGACCAAGTTCTTGTGCGGAGGAGCTTCGGTAGTGGTCACTGGCACCTCAACCGGATGGCTGGAAGAACCAACCAAACCCTGGGGAGTAGGACCGTTCGGGAAGATGTTCATAAGATCTCCCGGAGGAAGCCTGTAAGCCTCAGCAACCTTCTGAATGAATGGATATTCGGCACTGAAAAGCTTGTTATACTCCTCTTTCCAAAGTTTGGGAGCGTCCAGGTTGATTTTCTTGGTGGAACTGATGATACGGTCCACATCTTCCGGTTTCCTTTGAACGCCCACACCAGCCAACCATCCAGCCGAGTAGGTCAAGCTGTAAGGCTTCGCCAAACTCTTTTTATATTCAACACTGTCCATTAACCGTCGAAACACGGTCGGAATTAGAGACCGGACGGTGTTATGGCGAACCACCTCGGCTTGATCAAGCTTAGCAACAAGGGTCGGTGGTCTTTTTGGGCTTCGGTCGGTTGGGGTCGACTGGATCCCCTTGACTCACAGAAGTTCCTTCCCAATCCAGAAGCTCCAAGAATTCAGACATGTTAACAGCTGCGGAATTCACAAAGAAAGAAAAACAAATAAACAAATATTTATGACATTAACAGAAAGACAATATACAAGTTTATGGTTTCGTATAATGGCATTACCATTCCCGCTAGGGTCCCTTAAAATCAGCTCATGACCCGAAAATTCAGAAACCATGGATAAACCAGAGATCCACAAAAGGCCGGGAGTGGGCTTCCTGAGAAGGATCAAAGTCTGACTCAACGCCTCAACGGCGGCTTCAGGGTAGGTTAAGGGAAACCCATCGCTGATTTTTGAGTCTTTGTGCCTCCAAGCCATGGCATCCGGAATGGCCCGTCGGTCAATAAGAAAAAATTTCTCCTTCCAATGTTTCATACCGGTTAAAACTTCCTTGAGGCATTTTTTGGCCTTTTTGCCCGTCCGGCTTTCAAACGAAAACCAATGACCAACCTTACACAATCTATAAAACACCTTGAACAGTGTAACAGTCGGGCGGCACTCCAGGCTATAGCACCGAAGCTCAAAAAGACATACCCGGTTAAAACCGAGGGGCACCAATTGTGAAAAGTGCACCTTGAAGTGATTTATTACCGCTAGCAAAAAGGTGGAAAAAGGAATTCGAACACCACCAAAGTCCATCTGATGTACATACACACCTATTTTATCCTCCGGAAGATTGTTCATAGTCATGTCGGCATCCGGGAGAATCGGATGTAAATCCCTCGGAATGCCGAATGCGGTTATTAAGTCATCTAACTCAGTCTGGGTAAGCTTAGAAGTATGTACATGCATGTCAATCTTCCGGATCGTTTTGGCCTTTTGTGTAACCTTTGGTACTATCTCCCTCAGTTCCTCTCCGGACATGTTTTAAAAAATATAGGATGGACGGAAGGAATAAACTTACAGTGAGAAGAGAAATGTAGCGCACCGCGGAAAAGCAAAAGAGGGTGTTCGGCTGAAAAGTAAAATTCACAGTAAAAAGTAAAAGTGAAAAATGAAAGCGGTATATATATAGGGGGTAAACCTAGGGTGAAGCGAAACGTCACATCGTTCTGAGATGCGCTGACGTGGCAAGATCTGGAACGTACATGACAAGGCCTTTGGTTAACGTGGCAAAACGGTACTGTTACAAACCCAAGAAAGGCCCATGGACCCTCGCGTGTGATGGGCCGGACTCAGCCCAAAGTGATTATTCGCACGGGACCAATGTGATAAGCAGAACGATAGCCGGAAGGCACATCATAATGAAAGTATTGTGTAACTTAATTTTGAAATCAGTAACACAATACTGGGGGGACTGTTGACGTATGTGTCCGGGCGGCACGTGCCGAGAGACACGCGCATAGCCGAACGATAGACGAAGGGCAAACATGAATGCAAACATGAATACTGTACTTGCGCCGTCACCCTGGTTTTAAGGGATTTTTCTAGTACGAACTCTGACACCTACCAACTAGGCTAGGCTTTAGGCCTGCGAAGTACTGTACTCAAGCACAAACAGGTATCGAGGTCGGGGTAGTATAAATACCCTCAACCTCATTTATTATAGCAACTAACCAATATGTATTACCACACACACACATTTGTTATCTTAGCCTTCAGTACTCATTCTCACACCGGAGCTTGGTCCTGGGATAACACCCGGGGCGAGGCTAACGTGTGCTTCCATTTGTGCAGGCTCCCTCGGATCTCACTACCCGAAGGACTTTAGAAGATAAGTCCGAGGCGCAGGATTTTACTTCAACAGCTGCTTAACAGAACCGACGCGGCTCTTTTTTTTTCTCATCATAACTAGAAATTACGTACATTGTCATGACCGAACTTATTCGAAACCCATCCAACTAGATTGTCCTTTTCACCATTTCTCATTGTGTGTCATAAGATCTTTGTTGAACTTTTAAACTCCTTAAAGTTGGTACAGATGGGAGTGCATAAATAAAGAAAACATAAGAATGATGTTTTGGTAATTCTTTTACTTTTTGTCTAGATTTTGTTTCAAGTGTTTGCTTTTTGTTTAGCCTGCTCTATGTTTGGTACTTGAATATGTTTATAAGCATGCATGCTCCAATAAAACACACACCCTCAATCATTTCCATGCTTAAAAAAACGAACTACGCTTTTTACTAGAAATAAACATATGTAATAAGTGTAAATTCTACCCTCAACATCTCATGATTAACCAACAAGGGTACCAAAAAAATCCTGGAGAGCCTTTTCAAATCTTTATAAAAACAATCAAGGAATAGATAATCGATAAAGTAGAAGACAAAATAGTTGCATGTGTTTATTACTTTGTGCATGAAGCATGAGAAAGTGAACACAAGTGTATAATTTGCATACTAAGAGAACCCAACTATTAATGAACATTTTGTCTAACTAAACATGAATACCTGAAAATTTGAAATCGACATCATAAAATATCGCATGATTAACGACAATATCTGGTTCTACAAATTATATAAGAAAATGCAATCACGTGAACGCAAAAAAAATAGTAACAAATTTTTTGAAAAATGCAATATAAGACCAAATATTATGACCCATTATTGGGCCAAACCACTATGTGACATCTCCGTCACAAACTTTCTATTAAATCTTCGTAGGCCACATAAAATATTTAGAATTAAAAGTTATCTTCGTTTTAAGCTAACTTATTTTTGCACATGTTTTAGTGTTCGCGTGGTTTCATATTCAAGTCGATATATTTGAGTTATAGCTAGGTTATATCTTCATTATCAATGGGTCGATAAAATCAGAGTCCTTTTGCGGTTTTCATGTTAAGGTAAAAAGATTTTGAACACTTTTTTAGGATGCATGAATGAGGGACAATGCATGAAAAACTTTAAAATAAAGATATCACGTTGGTTTTACTTCAATGATTGAGGATATAAAAGAAATTTTTGGAAGAGTAAGACAATGCATGCAAAAGAGGGAAAAGGGTACACAAAATTGAAACTACGTGGTAAATAATTATAAAGGTTGTCTGCTTGTCCGAATGCATTTGCTTGTGTGGTTAAAGTTCCATATATGTCATTTAGGTACAAGTAACTTTATGTTTTTTCAGTTAAAGATGAGATGTTGATCCTCCTATAGTCCTAAGCATCACAATAATATATGTAATTAAGTTTAGGGGAAAATGACAAATTAAACCATTTTCTAAAGCACTTATCACTTAGGTATAAATTAATGATTTAGTCGGTCAAAAAGTCAAGAAACCATGATAACCAGAAGAAAAAAAAGTACCAAAAAACTTCGGATATGTCAACATGCATGCCCATTTTCAGCAAATGTACAAGAATTTTGATGATTTTGCATCCTTTTTAAAGACCTTGAAAATGTATGCAAAATTTCTCGCCGGTTACGAAGAAAACCCCAAAAACCTCATTGGGCATGAAAATGTCGGTGAAACATGCCTAAAGTCACTGAAATATGGCTAATCGTCGCTAAAAGCGTCACTGAAAATCTCAAAAGCTCGAGGAGGGGGAAAAATGGCCAAATTGATACATATATAATTAACCAAATAAGAATCATTATAAAAATAAATCAATAAATAAATTTAATAAGTTTACTTTTAATGAAATTCCTAACAAATTCATTCACTACTCTTGAGCTAATAAAATAGCAATATCTTGCACACCAAAGGGATGGGGTATAGATTACATGACTTAGCTTGTGGGTACAATCACCATTTATGTCATGCCTTCTATTATTATCGTTGAGTCCAAGTCAAAGAAAAATAACAAACAAAATTCTCATACATCATGTCCTACTTCATTTGGCTTCTTCAACTTTTGATAAGATAAGGATGTTTCTAATTATTACATGTATTATTTAGTTTAACTCAATAAAAAAAAAATAATANAAAAAAAAAAAAAAAAAAAAAAAAAAAAAAAAAAAAAAAAAAAAAAAAAGTTTACAACAGAAATTGTGTATTACTACTAGTAACATTTTTTTTTAATATCATATCCAGGCTTTAAACATATGAATAATATTATACCACTTAAACTTGAATCAACAACACAAAACAAAGCATGTCACAAGATACTTTTTAGTTGCACGTATATATTTTTAGAAGCTACATCAAGTCATAGTATCTTTTTTGGTTATAAAGGTTTTAGCACTTGTAATTTTAGGCACCAAACAAACCATAAATTTCTCAAATTATGAGAGATTTTTTATCATTAGTTCTGATAACTCCTAAAAACATCATAACAAAAACTAAAAATTACATCATCAAAAACGGTTAATATTATTATGAACAAATGAGGCTAATAATAGTTAAAAGATAGCTAGCTTGATGCCTCTGATATGCTGTTTAAGGATGGATGCCATCCTTTCGGCTTTTTCGCCGGAGCAACTGTTCTCCGGCGTTCTTTTTCCTGTATACTCATCTACACAGATAAAAAAAAATATTTAATAAATAATAAATAAATAATAAATAAACCATAAATAAATTTAAAAAATATTATTCAGATATATACCTGCTGATGGGCTTTTTCTGGATGGTTAGATCTTACAGCTGCCGGATCATGTTTTCCAGTAGGTTGTTCTGAAGGTTTGAGTTTAGTAATATTATTACTAATTTTGCTGTTCTTCTTAGCCATTAATCCTTTCATCACCTCTGTAAAATATAAGAACAAATATAATTATTTAATATTACTACATGTTTTCTGCTTATTGCAATTTAAAAACTCATTTAAAAATTATACATAAACAAGTTGTAAATGTTTATATTGCAATTTAATACTCCGTATTACATTTAAAATTTATACATAAACAAGTTGTAAATGTTTATTCACTGTTTTATATCAATTGTTTTAGTAGCATCATGTGTTAGATGGTAGTATGGTACTATGGTAGCATAGGCTAAAAACAATAAATTGCAATAAATATTTTGAACCATCAAACATTTTTAGCTAATTAAATACAATTATTTCTTCACTTAAATGACTATACGTACTCTTCAACCGTAAAGCTTGTGTACTGTTAACATTACGCGTCATTTGTACGAACATTTTATATAAAATAATTTTTAAGTTGTTTAGAAGATAAGCAATTTAAAAAGTTGTAACAAACACTTTTTCTTAAGGGCTACTACTATACATAAAACAAAACTGCAAGGTGCTTACATTTTTTTTCCTCATTTGATCATTGTACATACTTTTGCTCTATCTTACGAGTATTTATCATCTACGTACAGTACATTAATTAGGTCATCATAAGTACTACGTATCATGTTTTTGGTTTCTGTTGTGTTAAAAGTACATTTTTTTGGGTTTTTTCTTGTTACCATGAAAACCAAATACGGAGTAGTAAACATATTAACCCAAAAACAATACTTTTAACCTATGTTTTGAACTCGGTTCGACCCGGCCTGGTCAACCGGTTCCGTGCCAAAAAAGCAGAAACATGGTCTCTATCTGATTTTTGAGTAATGATACATCCACATAAAATATTCTACAAAAACAATCCACTCGCGCTGAGATGTCAGCGGGTGATTGGTTTTTTTTATCCCGCTGACACCTCAGCGAGCGAGTGGATTGTTTTTGTGATACGTGGATGTAGCAAAATTCCTGATTTTTAACCTAGTGTTAATAATGCAGCAGAAAAATGGTAGTAGTTTGGATATGTGTATAGGCTGTTTGGTTTTTTGCATAAAACCGGGTTGACCCGGCCGGGTCGATCATAGACCCGGTTTTCAAAATATTACTTTTAAGTTTTAACCACCAAAATCCAAAAAAAAAAAACCATTTTATTAAGAAAAAAGTTACACTAACATACCTTGTGTTGTAACAAGTCTATAAATATGGCCAACAGTAAGACTCTCAGTAGGTCTAAGAAGTTTAATCCTAGTAATCCTCAACGGCTGCTGTTGCACTTTCTTGATGACGTCACCATCAGCCTTCTTTTCCTTGCTAGTGACCTCACTAACCGAAGGTGGTCGTGAAGAGTACAACGTTGTAGTCAAAAGCAAAGCAACATAGTGGCCAGGGTTAAGTTTCATAACCTCAGCAGCAGATATGTTGGAATATAGCCTTTCAGATTTTCCTGTGGTTGGATTTTGTATGACTAAACTTGCATTATCAATAGCTTGACAGTTTCCCATAGAGGTCGTAGTAAAAATGTAGATATAATATAATGTTGTGACTTGTGTGGGTGTGGTGTTGTGTTAGTAGTGTGTGTTTTGAGGTGTTAATGTGTGTGTGGTATTATAAGTAGAGATGAAGGTACTAACAACAGCTCTTGTGAAAGGACCACATGGTATCAATGATTTTATTTTATCGTTGTGAAATAGTAACTCAATGTTGACTCAAGGTTTACTTAAGCCGACGGTCATTATTTCATGGGATATGTTTTTTATTTAAATAATTTCTAAGTTATGGTTAGAACAATATAGAAAGATCCAAATAGTGAAGAAATGGTGAAGCTGTGTGTCAAATATTCCATAATATTGAGTTTCAGGTTTAAAAGTAAGTATATACTGTACCATATTAAAAATGGTTTCATTTATTTAAATTACTCTTTAAGTTTGTAAAAGTCTTTTGAGATCTATATTGCTGTGTTGTAAGTATCATCATTATCACAATATGGATCTAGTTATAGATCATTCAAAAATCTTACAAATTCAGATTTTTGGTTTGTAATGTAACATGTAAAACAAGTAAGGCTAACAGAATTTAACCACAATAATCCTTCGGACTTACTCATTTGGGGTCAGCACTTACAACTTTATTTTTTTTTATTCATTTCATTTTAATAAACTAAATTCATTTCATTAATAATTAAAATTAAAATACAACATAATAAATATTACAACTAAAAATAACGTAATGAAAAAAAATACGATACGAAAAAAAATACATCAAATTATAACGCAACTAATTATTCGCATTCTGTTGTTGGATTTGTTCTCATTGATGTCGTTGCCAAACATGCTCGATGAGACATCGTTGAAGCTTTGCGTGTGTGCTTTTATCGTGTAGTTCTTTGGATTTCCTTCTTTGCACTACGCAACGTTCAATCAATGTCTGTTGCATATTTGGTTGTGGAGGAATATACATTTCGCCAGCTTCGGATATCGCAAATTTTTGATCTTTCAAAATCATGTTATGCATAATGATGCACGAGTACATGATTCTCCTTAACTTGCCCACGGTAAATGCACGCGTCGGTTGGGCAATAATATGCCAACGTCCTTGGAGGACACCAAAAGCTCTTTCGATATCTTTTTGTGCACTTTCTTGTTTCGCTTTCCATGCGGCATTTTTTTTGGTTACTTGCAACCATAAATGATTTGACGAAAGATGCCCAATCTACGTCCGTATACTTCAAACGGAACCTCAGGACCGATGTCATCAAGCAGGTTGTCGAATAACGGAGAATGATTCAAAACGGTAAGATCGTTATTCGCACCCGCGACACCAAAAAATGCATGCAAAATCCACAAGTCGTATGACGCAACGGCTTCAAGCATTATAGTTGGATACTTTTTATCACCTCCATGAAATTGGCCTTTCCATTCTTTTGGACAATTCTTCCATTCCTAGTGCATACAATCGATGCTTCCCAACATTCCCGGTATTTTATGAACCTCGTTATGTGCATGGTATAAGTTGCGAATGTCATTCTCCTCTAGAGTTCTTAAAAACTCCCTACCAAACAACTGGATTATGCACATAGTAAAAAAATCTAGACAATCGCGTGCACAGTGTTCACCTATTTGTAAATACTCATCTAATGCATCCGGTGATATCCCATAAGCCAATTGGCGTAGGGCACATGTGCATTTCATAATCACACTAAAACTCATTAGACCCGCACCATTGGGTCATTATCTAAAGAAATCAAAATACGCGGGAAGAGGATGATGAGTTTCAATATACGTTTCAATACCTTGGACTATTTCTAAAAATAGTTTACGGCTCATACGAAAACGACGCCGAAAATACTCATCCGTATATTTTGGATTGTCACCAAAATAGTCGGTCCTTTAGACGTGCTTCAGCAACTGCATGTTCACGGGGGATGTATCTACGGCGGCGTGAAGGACCGGCTTCTTCATTTTGCAACGCTTGCTCATTTTCAAACTCTTGGAGAATCAGCTCTAGCTCATCGATCTCTTCAAAGTCGCTAACATCGGAATAAGANGGGGGGGGGGTTAGCGTTTAAAAAAAAAATGTTATATAACAACACTGACAAAAAGGGGAGGAGCAAGCCTTGTCGTGCAGACGAGTAAGTTGGTTTTGGCGAGCTGCAACGAAGGGGGACGGTGAAACAACAAGCTCGGCGAGATGCAACGAGCTTCCACGCTGGAACAACGAGCTCTTTTAACGAATTGCACCTTGTGCTCTAAGAAAATATACAAAAACCGAAAACTAGTTCTTTTATTGGTCAATAAGATAGTTCAATTTTGAAATCGAGCATTCCGATTGGCAAAAGAATAAATTGGTTTCAATTTGATTAAATTCATCTAAATTCCATCTACCAAAATAAATAAAACACAGATGTATTGATTTTATAAGAAAGAAAACTAAAAAAAGCTGGATAATTAAGAAACTTTAGTTATTAAATTTTAAATAAGCAATATTAACTAAATTTAACTTATGAGTTTTCAAGTTTTTTTTTAATAAGTTTTTTAATTTAATAAATATTCCTTAGACTTTATTTATATTTTTTTAAAAGCCACATATTTGTTGATGTTATTTATAAATATCATATATATTAATTTAAAGTACATGCATAGAGTTATAAATATCAAAATAAAAACACGAGTTACAATGATTTGTAAATGAATATATGATATTATACAGATACAAACGACCTATGTTATTATTCTTTATGAGACTAAGTAAAGATATACGAAAAAGTATTTTTACTACTATTCGTGCTCAATAACGACTAATTTATTCCTCTTTATAATTTTAACACGCGACGTACATGAGTTTAAAAATTAAGTACAACTAAAATTATTATTAACATAAATATAAGTACGAATGAAGGCACTACCCCACAAATTACTAGAATATTAATAATATAAATTATTATTAGCAAGATTATTAAATAAGGATATTATGAAAATTATTTTTTCAAAAGTCATCACGTGCTATTAAACTTAATATTAAAAGTTAAATTTAAACAACATCAACCTTAACATCATGTGAGTTAAACAAAGTCAAATAATTCGTGCAACAAAAATATATGCAAATAGCGATATTGATACATAATAAAAATGTTATGTAATAAACCGCGGATGCACGGGTATTATAACTATATAAGTGTAAAATATTTTCCGTAATTTTATAGAAAAAAAAAATATTTAAAATTTTGTATATATACGAGGTTAAAACTAGTAAAATACAAATATGCATGAGAATAAACCGAAGTACAAACACAACCAATTTTCAGTTTCACTCATTTGCTACTTTTTTGTTTCGATCATTGCTAAGTTGAATTATTATGGTATCTAAACCCGTAAACACAAAATGTTACTCACCCAAATTACTTGGTATTTTTCATATGTATATCTCCATTTTTATTTATTTCTTTTAATGATAAAGGAAGCAGTGATGAGAAGCGTGAGAGTGAGTTTCTGATTGCGTGATGCAACAGCAGTTGGTGCATTTTCTGAGGTAATGAACAAAAAGCCTGCCACTTGTCCTTAAGTATTCTGCACTTATACGCTACCATCACCGTATATTGGCACATCATCCATTCCTATACGCCTTCATTTGCAATTTCTTTTTCACCCTCCCATCTTTGGCTTCATGTATACATTTAACCCTTTTATGATACTTGAGAATTTGACATCATTTATTAAGTATCATCGTTCATGGATATACGAAACGGGTAAACAGATGTGGTTTTCCTTATTTAGGTTACTCGAGGAGGGTAAACCTTTCTAACTAAGATGTATGCGGCCTCACCGAGTTAATCCTGTGACTGTTTCAGACCAATCCCTGAACACCCGAAAATGTACACACTTAGCGATAATTGAATCATTGACCTCTTGTTTAAAAGCCAAAGAACTTACCGGTAGACCATTGGGTGGCGGTTGTTCATGGATATACGAAGACTTGCATACATGGATGGCTATCATAGTGATTATGAATAATTATAGTTAGTGTCAAGTTGTTTTAAGTAAATTTATGGCGTACGAGTACGTGCATATAAAACTTTCATGGTATATACAAACATGTAAAGTTTCGACAAAAAGAGACAACGATAGGAATGTAGTATTTTAACTCCAAAGTCAGAAGTTTTGGTTAGTTACTTACAAAAATAAAAGCTGATTATTGTCATACATATAACGTTGGCAATAAGCTTGTTTAATTTTGACTTGAAAAATGTATGTTCAAAGTTCCTTAGGAATAGGTAGAGCATAGGTTGCTCATGAATTCAATCAAGTATCGGCTAAAGGTTGTTCGGTGTAACACATATCTCGCAACTAATGAAACTTGAACCAACAACGTCTTGTGCACATTATATCAATTAGGCCAACGAGAGTTGAGTGCTCAACCTTTTGCATTTAATGAAGAATGTGAAAGAGACGACAATTCATATCAGTTTGATCAAGTAAAAGTTTAACGAAGGATGTGAAAGAGACGACAATTTGCATTAGAATGCATGATATGACTTATGGCGCAAACCTAATTATTGTGATAGATTGCATGCATGATATGATTCGCGGACTTTTGTACATGTTTTGAAAGATACATGTTTTATTTACCTTTGTAATGCCATGGTATTTTTTTGGAAATGCACTTCCGAACACCACGTATAGTTCTTTGGTATTGGATTTGAATTGAAGCTACGAGTTGTTTTAACAGAATTCATTTTTAATCAAGTATTTTAAGTTAATCAGATATAGTATTTTGAAAATTTTTGCTTATATATATTTTTTTCCATATTCAAGTATAAACTTTGACCATGAAATATGACCTCCCAATCCAATCTTAAATGCCATATTTGACTTAGGAGAATTCATCGCCGTCTTCTTAAATGCATGTTGAAAATATGGGCTTTATATTTGACTTTTCTAGTTTATGATCAAAATCAAGAAGCTACGTGTGAACAATTTCTCTTAACAATTTCTTTTTTTTTTTTGAAAAAGGCAATAATATAAAAGAACCACATGGCCACACAGGCCAGAGGCCACAACAACAATGTGTGTCGTGAATTAAAAGAGCCAACTGACTGTGTCTCCTGAGTACTACGGATGGTATGGAACTATTTGGTTTGGTTACTTGTGTTTAAATAACTTACTAATCTTTTAAAAATGAACAGGTAAAGTCAATAGCTGAACCAAGATTATAAGTGCTGGGGAGCACAAAATTTCTATCGGTATCTCGTGACAAGTCTCGACACACCCCAGTGCCGGGTAAATTAGTTGGTTAAAATAGATTACCCAAATCAAGGCTGTAAAAGGAATCATCATTATTCAACAATAATTAACTAATTTTCCTAGCCATTACAACAATAAACTACCTAAGATACACTTTAAGTAAAACCCCACAAAATCGAAACTACGAGACTACTAACCATTTTTGATTCATTTAAACTAATAATAAATGTTGAAAATATTTGAACCAAGAATATATATCGACTTTAAATACATGTTTAAAATGCAAGTCCACCTGGTGATCTAACTTACGTACGTGTTAAAATGCTTTTGAACTAATTACATAACTTTCTGAAAACAAAAACTTGCAAGTCTACCTCAAATACTTGTTACAAAGGCTATTCAATTATTACTAATGGAAAGAGTTTTACGCTTTAATAACTTAAGACCATAAATGTCTTTATCTAAGAGTAACAATGTATATAATGTATATAATGTATATAATGTACATCAGCAATCACCATGTAG
Organism: Artemisia annua; assembly: GCA_014162995.1. NCBI lineage: Eukaryota > Viridiplantae > Streptophyta > Magnoliopsida > Asterales > Asteraceae > Artemisia > Artemisia annua. The sequence continues at coordinate 104,101 of LBNU01026032.1, forward strand.
GCATATACATACTAGTATACTACGTATATACCATTTTGTACCTTAACTACTTCCTACTTTTTGCTACTTTATTAATGTGTAAACAATTAGTATTAAGGAATCAATGAACACATCCACTTTAGGGGATCTACTTTTGGAACACAATATACCTTCATATTTGCTGGTATAGCCTGGCTGATAACACTCACCTTCAAAGTTGGCTGAATGACGATAACGGTACTTAGTCTATAATGTGATGGACATAAGTTCCATATCTCATATAGTTTGTAACAACTAGGTCTAGTTGTTGTTAACCGCCATAAAATGGAAAGTAAAATGCTTAAAAAGTTGGTAATGTTTACATGTATGATAAGTGTTTGTTTGTTTAAATTTTTCATTAAATCATGTTTAAATAACAGATGATTTAATGCAGACATTTTCAGATTTATCACTTTATATTTCCAGTCGTCTTCTCCTATTTAAGTTATAAACAAACAATTTTCATATGACTTTTGAATTCAGTTTTTTTCATATTAAGAAAATTAAGTCAAATTCAAACACCATCTAAATTAGTACGTGGTCATGGCAGGGAGGAGTCAAGTGATCGATGGCACTGCATTTCATCCATGCTTGGGGACTAATATAGTGGCGTTGTGGCAACTATCCGCCTAATTGCAAATCGTTAAGTTGATGGAATTTATTCATGGTAGTTTTAGGAACCAATGGTATTCTATGTAATCACCTAATCCACTATCACAAAACATCATGTTATTCTTGAGCATGGACGTGTAGCTTTAGTATTCGTTAGCCATTGATCTATTGCTTCTTTTATAAAACTAGATTGCATTAACCTAAAACGAAAAAGAAACCGTGATATTTTTTTGTAAAGATTGTATCTAATTTAGAGTTGCATATCGTATGCATTTCTTAGTGAGACTGTGAAAAACAATATTATTATAGGATTAGAAGTGCCAGTAGAGCATAAACCACGGGCTATTTCTGTAGTTCATTCTAAAAAGAACAAAAGTTATTAATTTGGTGTTTCTTTAGGTGCTTTATTCTTAATTGTTAAATTATAAAAGATATAATTTGCATATCGTATGCATTTCTTAATAAGACTGTGAAAGAGACTAAGTTATTACTATCTGAATTTTGAAAGAAAAATATTCTTATAGGATTACAAGTGCCTCCTATTTAGGTAGTTCACTCTAAAAAGAACAAAACTTATTAATTTGGTTTTTCATTAGGTGCTTTATTCTTAATTGTTAAATTATAAGAGATATAATCTATACACGTGAGGGTTTCGCATTTGATCTAATATGTTTAGAGGAAGAGAAAAAAATAACCTCCTACTAACATTACTAACATGTTTTTATTCATATTCTTACTCACGGGATCTTGACAAGTGTCAGAATAGACGGTTTGGATGCAGAGAGATAATAAGTGAAAAAAAAAACATATAAAATTATGGTGTGTGTAGGAGGAATAAAGTAGTACATTCGCAATATCTTTGTAAATCATCTTTATCACCATTCCATGCTAAGGAGGAATAAAGTGACAAGGATGATGTATGTTTTTCCCACTTAGATCTGGATTCGAATTCCTTCGCAAGAGCCAATGAGGAATGACATTCGTCCGGACTAAGTAGAGGAAAACAAACATCATCCATTGGTAAGCTGCAATTAAGCAAATCCACAAAGTGTCTTTGTAGTGACGGACGTGAACTCTGTCGTTCACTTTTGTGGATTCATTAACCTTTGGCATTGACCTTTAAAGTATACCTAATGACCGCAACAAAAACATCATCACTAGAATATGAAGTTTTGTGAAACCATACACACACACACAAAAGGGGGAAGGAAAAAAAAAAAGTGAAAGATAGCCATATCTCGAAACTATGATTCTGTAGTATATTGGTTGTTTCAAAGTTTTGTAACAGAAACTATGGAATGCATGTATGGTTTATATGGGAATACCATAAACGTCTTTTCAGTTACCCACCCCACCACATTTAATATTCTTAATTTATTCGTAATCACATCGTAAATAACGTAGTCATATTTGTTGGACGTTGCACCAAAAAATTACCATAAATAAGGCACGTTTCAAAAAACTTCGAAACAACCAACATACACTAGGTATGGCTAACTTCCACAGTCTACTTTTTGTGCGGATTGTTTCACAAAACTTCATATTCTAGTGATGTAAGTATTTAACAAAGTATAAACAAACATAAGTGACAAAGACATGTATATTAATTAAGTTGGTAACAAACCATACATAGTTGTTTGTTGGTTCAACCCTTACACTTGTTTTTGATAGTATTCAATTTGAGCCTTAATCTCATTAATTTTCTTCTCATGCATCCTAAATTCTGTTTACCCATAATTGCATCAATATTCTGACCGAGCCAGATCTTCTTTCATCTCGTCAATGGCCGTATACGCAATTTATAATCATCCAAGTATGCTTCTGTTTCTTTTTTGTGCACGTTGACTTGTACTATGAACTGGTTAATTAAAGAATTTGACTCATCGGTCAAGTGAAGGGGTCTAATGTTCCGTGAGAAAGGTAGAGACGGAGATCTGAGAGGAGAATGGTATCTAGAACCAGATGTCCTGCCACATGCAAACGTTGTTTTCTGTTTTTTGTGGCATGAGATGTTGGGAATTCTGCTAAGTGTGAATTCCACTGATGGTTACTGCTGAAGGGAATCTGCTGAAGACCAGATTCTGCTGACGAAGTATTACTGCTGAAGACATAGTTCAGCATGTTTAGTTTCTGCGGACAATGTTTAGCCGCGTATTATGTAATGTAGTTAGGATATGCATGAGTTATATTAGGAAAAGATAATGCATATCATTTAAAGCTTATAGAATATACGTTTCTTGAGAAACGGTTTAGGTTAGGGTTCCTTGTTTATAAAAGGAATACAAGTTTATGTTTTATGAAACGAACGTTTTTACAAGTTATCAATATATAATCCATAGAGGATTAAGCGTTCTTAGTATTTATTGTTTATGCTTGTATTTGTTTTCCGCATTAGAATACAAGCTTTGGAGATTCTCTATTAGAGTGTTTGTGATTACATAGACACTGCTAACGATCAACGAGTGTTAAAAGATCTATCAAGGATACATAGTTTCAACAAGTGGTATCAGAGCCTCGGGAGAGTCTCTTTGATACTGAGAAAATCAATTCTTTAAACAACTCCTCAACAACACAACTTTACATCATGTCTGGATCTGATGCTGAGTCAGATACAACACACAATCAAAACACAACATCCCTTCATCACCTCACTCTCTCAAACAGCAATGCAAAATTCCCTTACCTTAAGAAAGAAGAGTATGAACTCTGGGCAATGCAGATGCAGAACTGGATTACCATCATTGATCATAATCTTTGGAAGATGGTCCTTAAAGGTAATAGTCCAAAGAGGACTGGCACTGATGCAGATGGTAGAATATACTATCTTGATCCTACATCTGCTGAAGAGGTTCTTGCTCTTCAGAGGGAAAATAAAGTGAGAACTATACTTCTTCAAGCTATACCTCCAGATCACTTGGGTGATTTTCACTTCATGTCTGATGCAAAGGATCTCTGGATGGCAATTAAAGCTAGATTTGGTGGGAATGGTGAGTCAAGAAGGATGANAAAATTTGAAGTGAAATATATAAACTGATATATAATCTAAGCTAATTCTTTGTTTTTTTCAACAAATAAACAAGTATTTATAGGGTACAAAAGCATTACTTCAATTTTTTTCATTAAATGTTATTATGGGAAAGGGAAGTCTAGTCTTATCGATGTCGCAAGGCCATGCCTTTCTGTTGAACCAATCGTAATCGCTTCACAATATATTGCAAACTAAAAATGGTTGGGTTTGAATGGTGTCGCATTTCACTAGCATGTGACCTTCACTTCGTAACTTGATCGCATCATCTCCGACTTCGTTCCGCTAGGAATTCGATGTGCATGCGGATGAGAAAGGTGTCATCATGATTGGAATGAGACGACGCTGAAGATGGTGTAATTTTCGTGAAATATAGAGGTGTATGCGAAGAGATATGGTCGATTATGTGAAGTTGGGATGTAGTTGAGTATTAAATAAAATGATAAATAGGTGTGCAGTGTGTGTAAAAAGATAAATTTGACAAAACGTGATACAGTATCATAGTTTTAGCAATACACTACAAAGTTAAATCAAATTTAAAATAAGTGTCAATCTTCAATGTGAGTTTTGTAAATTTTCCTTTTTGAACTCATAACGTTATATTAATATATGAATGCCTGAAAATGTGCATGCAAAAATTTCTTACATGGAACTTTTTAACAACATCTAAAAGGTTATTTGTCTAAATTCGTTGTCCAACTTGTCTTTTCATCGCCTCTAAACAACAGAATCACTATGGAACTTATCAAAGTAAAATATTTGGAATAAACTAAAATTTTAAACACTTAAGTACTAGGATTTAAAAGTATTATCATAGATTTTCAAGAATAATATAAACTATCCTTCAATTAAACTAGAGAGATAATAACATGCATGCAAGTTAAACTAGCTTAGTGGCTTTTAAGTATATGAGTTTCATGTTCTTGCATCTGCTCAAGTTGTATTGTTATTCCCGAGTTTATTATTCTATAATCAATAATCATAGAAGAAAATAATATTTTACTCAAGAGTTCAACATATTTTGAGTTTGAAAATATATATGCTTGAATTTTAAAATGAAAGCAAAGTGTACCATACAAAATAGTTGTATTTCTTTTCATTTTCTATCTTAGATGTTTTGTTTCTCTTCGAATAAAGTAATACAAAGATAATATTTTATACTAAAAACTCGTATGATTCACACACTTTATCAATGCATTTTTATGGAAAATGATTTGATATGTTTAGTATTTCTTTCTAGACATGCGTACAGTGTTAGGTATGAAATACAGCTTCCGATCTTAAATGTACTGTTCCCATTTAACAATAAGATAAATAAAAATCTCTTTTTTATATTAATTTATTCTCGGAGTATTATATTTATTATATATCTGTAGTCTGTACAGCAATGAATGTTTCAATGAGTACAAAAATTAACCATGAATTTAATACCAAATATTTTGGGCAAAATGTAGATATCAAACTAGCCAATGGTAGCATTTAACAGCTTTCACTTTTCGTGAATTAAATACCACATTTGTTTTGGTAAGTTATATACGCCAATCTTTATTTTTTACGAAAGTATCAACAATGTATTTTATCGAAATACAAACAATGTATTTGTTTTGGTAAGTTTAACAAGTTTTCCTATATTTGCACAAACATTATACTTACAAGTTACAACAAAGACCAAATGTATTTTCGTATCCACCAAGCTAGTGTTAATGTTTGTACAAATGTTTTTCTACATTAAACACCTGAACCAACAGCGGTTCGGTTCCGTTACCTTGCTTGCAATTTTTCTAGTCGAATTGAAGGCGATTTGGTGTCCCTTAATTCCCATATCTAGCTCGTTTTGTGCCACGAGTTGCATGTTGAATTTAGCGTCGTGTTTGTGACTTGTGGTCTCAGATATATAGCCATACCCAATAATTTTGACAACAATGGATCGACATCATATTCTTGACAACAATGGAAAATGATGTGTTCATTTTATCCTTTCAATAGGCCCATTCATAACTTGTTCATTCCTTTAATCCTCTTTATCAAAGAAAAATCTTGTCTATGGTTAACAAATATAAACATGAACATGAGCAACATATAAATTTATTGTATTCAACAAAAACTTCAATATTATCATCTTTTTTATGCCGTTGTATAAAGGATAAACAAACCATAGTGGCTGCTCTAAAACTGTCATAATACATCGCTCGCTTGCACTTGCTCTAGTCGAAACCAATTTTATGTTCCTTAATTTCCACGTCTAGTGCGTATAAATCCACGAGTTGCAAGTGGAATTTGGACCCGGGTATACAACTTGTGCTATAACTCAAAACTATATACATATAACCGGCCATATGTTATATTCTTGACAACAATGGAAAATGATGTTTCAACATTTTGCAATGGGACCATCCATAACTTGATCATTCCATCTTATAAATGAAATCTAGTCTATAAGGTTATAATGAGTGNAATGTTTTTCTACATTAAACACCTGAACCAACAGCGGTTCGGTTCCGTTACCTTGCTTGCAATTTTTCTAGTCGAATTGAAGGCGATTTGGTGTCCCTTAATTCCCATATCTAGCTCGTTTTGTGCCACGAGTTGCATGTTGAATTTAGCGTCGTGTTTGTGACTTGTGGTCTCAGATATATAGCCATACCCAATAATTTTGACAACAATGGATCGACATCATATTCTTGACAACAATGGAAAATGATGTGTTCATTTTATCCTTTCAATAGGCCCATTCATAACTTGTTCATTCCTTTAATCCTCTTTATCAAAGAAAAATCTTGTCTATGGTTAACAAATATAAACATGAACATGAGCAACATATAAATTTATTGTATTCAACAAAAACTTCAATATTATCATCTTTTTTATGCCGTTGTATAAAGGATAAACAAACCATAGTGGCTGCTCTAAAACTGTCATAATACATCGCTCGCTTGCACTTGCTCTAGTCGAAACCAATTTTATGTTCCTTAATTTCCACGTCTAGTGCGTATAAATCCACGAGTTGCAAGTGGAATTTGGACCCGGGTATACAACTTGTGCTATAACTCAAAACTATATACATATAACCGGCCATATGTTATATTCTTGACAACAATGGAAAATGATGTTTCAACATTTTGCAATGGGACCATCCATAACTTGATCATTCCATCTTATAAATGAAATCTAGTCTATAAGGTTATAATGAGGGATGTAATAGAATGGTCCATGAAAAGCACATCTACCAAACACTTGTGTGATCATTGAGCCAACATTTACACCTACATATTCAAGGATTCTAAAGGCAGTAATGAGCAAATGTTGACTTACACCACCTCATTTTATCACTTTTGTGGTGCCTAAAGTAGCTTCATTTGCTCACTTGCCTCTAAAAAGCCTAACTTTATTCATTTGTATCATATAAGATGAAAACTTTACCAGAAATAATGTTTGGACTCTCTAATAAACTAGTGTTAGTAGTATCTTTTGCTATTCAGAACATATATGATGCAGAAAAAATCAATTAAGCAATGCGCATAGCAGCATCACGACACTTGAGAAAGCAATCCAACTCAAAATGCCCGGGGCCTGAATCTTTAGTTTATGGCTTATTGTTTAGGTTTTTCAATGATTTGCTATATATGTTTGCTCCCATGTTCTTCACGTTTATTCGCTGAATTGTGTGACACGAGTAATGTCTATGAGTTGGCGTCGCATGTCATTTTCCAAATTTTCTCATCTGTAAGAGCCTTCTTTGTACTTTTCTGAATCAAACAATGATTTTACAAATTTTCTAAAAGCGTGTTTACATCGGTTCTGCATCATTGTCACATGAGGATGTGATTCAAGTGCCTCGCATAGTCATATGCAAGTTCCACTACCTATGGACCAGTTTCTATCTCCACGAAAATATCAGCAAAATATATAATATGTCAAGATCAACAGTTATTAGACACATTATATGACAAGAATTATGTTCATAGATATTAGAACGACAAGAGAAAGCATACTTGGAGGTATACGACTTTGGTTGTTCATTTGTTAACGTCCGACAAACAAAATTTAGACATGAAATTCAACCTATAGTCATTTTAAGCTAAATTCAAAACAAGTTTAACCATCGTTTTTACGAGTCTTATTGACACGCTATGAACGGAACTAAAGATGCCCTTATATAATAAGGTACTTGATCTAAGAAGTTAAAAATGAGACTTTACAAAACGCAAAAAAAAATTTAATAATAGAATGAAATTTTTAAACACTCCTTTATGCAAACTATGATTATATAAATAATCCCAGCTCAACATTCCATTTGGCCCTCTCCTTTTTGTCTAAGAAGCTTTGCTTAATAAGTATTTTGGCACTTTATGCTGGATTTGGTGCTTTTTAGTGAGCTATTATTGAGTACCTTTATAAGATGCTCATGCATTATGCATACTATGTTCCCTAAATTCTTAGCAGAAAGTTCATTTATCCTTGTAAATATGTTCCACAATGATTACATAAAGTTGCCAGTTAAGCATGCATTAGTATTTTGATTTGTAACATAATGGAGTAGATGTCCAAAGGCTTGACAAACTGAGTCTACCAAGTCGATAGTCATGCTCGGGCTCAGTATGGTTCATGCTTGGTATTTCGACAAGTCATGAAGTGAAATGAATTGATTTTGATTGTACAATATATCAAACAAAGAAATTCGGCTAAAATGACCCAACTGCTCACATTTTGGTTTGATGATATCATCTTATTCTAAGATGTAGAATTGTAGATTATAGCTCTAGTTACATTGTTTTGTAATAATAACAGTAATACACTATTTTTGTGAAGCATACAGACTAATTGTAACACAATTATTTTTGTCATATTTGTCTCATACTCATGTATTTATTAATATTGTATAAGAGATGAACAAAAATTCTTTCGCCAGAGGTCTTCTTGGAAGCAGTCTCTCTACTCTTGAGTTTACCCGTCTACACTCCACCTCCCCATACCTCGTTCATACGGGATTGGGCGTTGTTGTTGTTGTAGATGGCAAAAATTCTGGCCAATTAACCCATTATTCAGACGTCCAGTTTAAGTCCAAAACCCATTTCGACTCATTACCTAACCCGCTCATCTTACCACAAGACACTACGAATGCATATACATGGGTTCAAATTTCGTTGGAGACATTTGTTAGATAGATGGTATATAGGCATGTATATATTGCCTTGCTAAAAAGTTTAGAAGAAAATTTTGTGCCACAAATGTTGAGGTTAAAACTGGGAACAACAAAACCAATCCATTCTCTTTCAAAATCCATACTACCAGTCAATTACTCAAATTTACAGCAACAAAACAAAACTAATTAATTATTCGCAGATTGGATTGAACTTGTACTACCCTAGCATATGATCACTTTCATATTTAACTAAAACAACATCAATGAAGTACCGTTCAGAGGGAATATGGCCGACCTTTTTTTATCAGACAGATGGAAAGTATTTGTTGAGATTGAAGGGTAATGAATAAAACTCCTCACTTCTTGAGTCGGTTTTGAAGGAATAGAACTTGTCCCACCAATGCCTGCCACGGTCTTTCCTTATCGAACTATCTTTCTTGTGCATCGTGGTGTCCAAAAAGTATGCCAAAATGCCCGCCACAAAGGCTTCAGATGAGAAAGGAACGTTGACCATATTGTTGAACTACAAATTCACAAAAAAGATTAATAAAATAAAATAAAAGGAAAGTGCATAATTTAAGATCAAGGAACTCCAATTTGACTTTTAATGGTCAAACCTTCTGCTGATTCATACTCCATAATCCATACTGATACAAGTCTCTTATAATATAAAACATTTTTGCAGACATGGTTAAAAATTCTAATTTGGTTATCATATACAAGTAACTTTTTCAAAATTTACATGAACACATCAAGTTTGAACTTCGAAATAGATATGTTAGACCTCAAAAAGTCAAAATTCAAACATGTCTTAGTATAAGTGGCAATTTTAGACCATTTACTTGTGAATGGGTCTATGTGGGCTGTGCTTTATCAACGGGTCATATGAAAAAACTAGCTAAAAAGAGAAAAGGGTCAAATTGGTCACACGGGTAAAAAGTCATCAAAGTCTATTTAATTTAAATAAGATTATTAATACTATTTTTGTAATCATAACTAACACATTACAGTATTAGTTAGCTATAAAGATGTTCGTAAGGGACAAAGATATTCCGGGACGATCCAACCAGATCCAGCCCTTGTCAACCCGACCCCATTTTGACGGTTAACCAAAACCCACCCAACCTTTTGACCTCTAAAATTTAAGTCAACTGAACCCATTTTGACCCGTTACCCAACCCACCTATCCTTTTGAACTCTTAACATTTTAATACGGAGTATGAGTTTAGAATAGATGCTATATTTCATACCCATCTTGCAGACGTGTGGACAGGCCCATAACCATTAATAGCTTCATACTCATTAAAGTACTGGGGCACAGACAGGCCGAGAAAGAACGAAAATCCTAGAATGAATTTTGTTCTGAAACTGTTGAGGTTGCAGAATTGCAGGTAGCTCAAACCAGCCGATCCTACACAAATACAGTAAGACATTAATCTTTCCTACCCGAACGATATTGTTATACAACGAAAAGATAAAAAGTTAGCTAGCTGTGAGATTTCTAAACTTACCCACGTAAGCAAAGAAAAGACAATACAGAGCGGCAATAATGGGTGCTGGAATTGAAGCAAAAACAGCTCCAAATTTTCCTGCAAAAGAGCAATTTGCTTTCTTGAATATATGTTGTGACGTGTCAACTACTAATACGTTAGAGGTCGTGATTTCTATCCATCTACTTATGAAAGGGTTGATTTGGGGTTATGTTTTATCCTTAACAAGTCAAATAAAATAAGGAAAAACCAGTTGAAAGTCATACTGTAATTTTTATGAATACAACCTGCTAACTTGTTATATCCGAATTATTAAATCCTAATGCATAAAGATTTGAAATTTTGAAATCGTATCTGATGAATCAACTATAAGTTAAAACAAACTTGACATAAAATTGTTCCGGGTTAACCTGAAACAGCAATTTCTCACCCGTACTACATTTATCTTTCTCAACCCGGAATCTGACCCACCCACCCTAAATTCCAACTCTAAAATACATGTTGACTGCTTTAGAACTGGAAATAGGTCAAATGAGCCGAACAGCAATTTGTATTTTTAATGCCCAAAACCTCCTTAAAGCATTTTATACAAATAAACATATGATTGTTATTGAAATAGTATTCACTTTTCTATACCATATATGGGGAGCCTCTTTTAGCCTATACCAAATATTACCCCCTTGGGGTCGACCCGCCTACAACAACTTACCAAGAATTGAAAAGAAAATCATGAAGCCGGCTGAGATCTGTATCACTCTTCGACTACCCACGCGGGTCAATGCCAAAAGACCAGCATTCTCACTGCAAAAACATCATGAGATGGGTCCGCGTCAAACAAAGCAACAAAAAGCTGTGATCCAGAAGTGAAGTGGCTTACATAGATACTGAAGACCCGTTCACGGTTCCAAACACTCCAGACAACAAAATGCCAATTCCCTAATAACAAAGAGAATGTATAAAAGGTCAAAATGGTAATTCACACTTCTCTTGCATAAGAGAATTCCAACTTTTAACTTAATACGGAGTATAGCATTATGAAATTGTTTAGCTTTAGTCAAAATCAACAAATTCGGGTAAATAAGAAATTTTTAACTTTGAAATTTGGCAAACAAAAAAGATGCTGCAATTAAATGTAGGACAAGTAGAATATAAGTCGATAAAGTTAAACTTTGCATTTCAACTTATGACGAGTCTTGACTTTAGGATAACGTTCATAAACTAACAGACATTGTATATTGTTTTATCATATTAGTGTACAATAAGAAGTTGTTTCTCTCAAATTTTGAACCTTAAATAACTGAAAGAAAGAAACTGAAATATCAGGATAAGTTACCTGCCAGCCGATACCGCGGCTTAAAACAGCGGGAGGCATGTGAGTTGCACTTGCATACCTTGAAACCGCAATGAATCCACCAGTGGACTGATTATACAATATAAAATATTAGATCGGGGTTTAACTGATGTACTTAATTATGGTTACATCGACACTGTTAACAGTAGTTGCAAAATGGGCCAGGTGAGTTAAGCAGGGGTCTGCTTCAAGTAAAAAAACGTTAGTGTAGGCCAGGTTGAACCCACCTGCAAACACTTTTTATTTCAAACTTTTCAAATTTATACAATGTGTTGAATATTATTTCAGATACAACATTAATAACAATAATTATATGACTTCCAAAAAACTATGCATTTAAATACATATTGAGTGACTTTCTACCGATGAACTCATTAAATAGAAACGGACCTCTACAAGAGTAACAAAAGTAGCCATCATCATAGCAAAGGCTTCACCAGCATCAAACGAAGGTGCACCCCATTGAAATGGATATGGAACTCTTATCCTGCCAAAAACATCGATTAAATAACACACTTTAGTGATCACCTTTGAACAATAACTTGTTACTCAAATGATAAGAGTAACATGTAAATTTTGAGAGCATGTTAGTTGAGTAAAACCACTTTAGTCTAGCGGGCTCTAGTATAAACAAGGCATCCGGAGATGCAGAATCACGCAAATCCCTTTTGGGAACATGTTACTTGAGTAACATGTAATCTTTGCAAACGGGTGAATCTGGGTTATCGTTAATATTCAACGGGTGAAACGGGCCAAATATAGTACAGATAATAAGGAAACAGGCCGAATGGCTCCAAAAGGGTCAAAGTACCCCCAAAAAGTATTTTTAATGTATATAACTTCTAAATTGCTTTATACTGCATGCAAATAGAATCGTACTAGCATAGTCCTCGTCATCAAGTCTAAGACATAAAATATCTTTAAGGAAATACAAAAAGTGGACACCAGAGTTTCGGCTAAACCCAGCACAAACATACCAAAAACTACCCCCTTTAACTGGCTAACCAATCTGTCCATTTTGCCACTGTTAATAATCAGTAATGAAATAAGGAACAACAGCTAACCAGGGAGCAGCTTCAATCAGTCCAGAACGATCAGTCCTACAGCTATGTTGGGTCTTTGGTGCAGCATGGTTGTAGGCCCCACCAACTGTTAACAGATGAGCATAGATCCAAACAATTGCCACCGAGATCAGAACAGCAAAACGATCAAAGATATTCTTTCCCGAATGTATCAGATGAGATAGATACTGCACAAAACAAAAAAAGAAGACACTAAGTTGTCAAAATAAGTTGTTAGGATCAATAATCTCACACACACTAATAGCTAGAGACGCCCAAAGTGTGGTTCAGTCAGGTTAGGTAACGTGTTAAAATGGGCAACTTTTAGTATGAGTTGCGCTGATCCGCAAACCTTTTTGTTTTATCTTGTATAAAACTAACGTGTTACATACTTAAATATGATCTAAAAAAAAATATACTCATAAATGCTCCAAATCTTACCTGAGACACAATAATCAAAATAATAAGCTGAGGCAATCCGATTTCAACACAACTGGCGACCTGAAAAAACAAAAATAAATTTAGATTTGGCTTATACAAGCGAACCATGCAGGAACAGTTACAAGATAATGTTATAAAATATCTCACCCCAGGGAATCCAAATTCATACAGCCCGAAACCAGCAAGAGCAACCAATGGAACAGCTGAAAGTGGACTCAAGAACCTACAACGAAAATTGACATAAATTTAGCTACTAGACATACAACTTAACAATTATGTAATAAAGCATACAACTTAACAAATATTAGCAATTCCACGGGGACAATTTAAGCATATTTATTATAATGATGTGCTACACGGTTTGGCAAAATGGGCAGTTCAGAACGAGTAAAGTTTTACACGGCTCGGGTTATGTTGGCCAACCAACAATTTTGTTCGTTTTTCCTTGAATATTATACATAATTAAACGGCTAAGATATCAGTCTACTTTCTAATATAAAGATTTACAGGCTGTAAGCATCTAAACACACTTTGGGCCACTTTCAACCCATTTCATTTTTAAGTTAGTTAAACTTAAAGTATACCCGTTTGACCTAGTAGTTATAAAATGTAACACAAACGCATCCACTTATAATACATGGGTCAAAATTGCAAACTTTAGTTGGTATATTTTTTTGAATCTGAAACTGACCTTGCAATATTTCGCCAGAGACCGCTAAAACCTAGAACAATTTGCAGCGTTGAAGCGATAATCATAGCACCTTGTATTGCACGCATTGTTTTCTTGAATTTCTGAACATGAAATGCATCAAAATTAAACTTCGTGAGACATTCAGACATTTTCAAAAATTAATCGAAATAGATTAAAAAGCAATGTGGTTAACGAACCGCAATAGGAGGATCCTGATCGCTCCATCGACCAGATAATATAATTGAGATTGTGGGCGCTACAAAAGTATATGAACCCCCGATCACAGCAGGCAACCGGGTTCCAAACAGAGATTGGAGCAATGTGTTCAACCCAGCAACGAAAAGTAGTGTCTGGATAACTTTAGCTTTTTCCTCCTAACAAAAGACAGATTCATTTTATTTCATTTATATGGTAACACATGAACATTTTAACGAATCTATATCCAAACTATTTTATAAATGTATTACATTGCCACCTCCCATCTGCGGAACTAGAGCCGAAGGTATGAGAACCGTTGTACCAAGCATTACTATGTAATGCTGAAAACCAAGTAGTATAGCCTCAGCTGCAACAAAGACAACAAAAAGAATCAAATGAGTTTTCAGATAACCACTATTTTCAAAGCACGTAAGAGGATTACACATACTTAATGGCATCCATCTTAATTTATGATTTTCGAAGAACACGTTACTCATTTGGACAGAAATGCTTGATTTAAACCAAACAGAACTAAACATTTAAACCCATAAACTACAGATGTGCATTTAACTACTTGCAAGTTAAAAGTGCCTGAGAATTACTGACTTAATATTTAGATTTTTCTGATTTCTTACCTTCAAAATAATGGGCAAGTAACGAGTTTCCATAAGAACATAGATTACAAAGATCAATGTAAAACTACCTAACTACCCCTAACTATAATCAATCTCATAACTGATGCTGGTCCATCGGGTCGCAGTTTCTCTTTGACAATGAACATCCAAACATCCTTTATGGAAAATATTTATATTTAGACTAGAAAAGTCATGAGACTGACTTTAACTAGCTGAAACTTGAGCACCGAAATTCGATTTTAACATTAAAGATTTAGAACATAACCTTTGGAAAATTGTAAAGCACAAAATGAAAAAGAAGTACTAAAACGAAAATAATATACAAGTCAACTGAAAAAAAGTAATGTCAACTAGACAACTATTAAAACAATAAAGAAACTGAATAAAGATTGCACAAGAATCAGAATGAATTAATGCCCAAGCATGTAAACCTTAAATATTCACACACAAACCATGTGCCCTAAAATCAACATCTTTAAAATCATATAAAGAATCAAAAAACACCTTTTTCACAACAACATAAGAACCATGGATTAAATCAGAATATTCTAAAAGACATAATTTAAAATAACAAGTTATGTGAAATAAGAAACTAACGCCATGGGGGTGGACTTGTTATGCAATAGGAAACATTGGGAAGCTGATCTTTTGGTGGGTGCGGTGCTGGCTCCTCGGATTTGCCTCCTCCGCCACCTCCTGCCATCGTTCTCAAAGTGAAATTACTGTTTTACCCCTAAATCTGCAAAAATAACCGAAACTCATATCCCAAATGCTTTAGCATCACATGAAAATCATATAGAAACCAAATAACAACACATAAATTAAACTTAACAAACCATGCTTTTCATAAACCCTACAAGAACAAATGACAAATTTCTTATGAAAATATTTTATTACTCCTAGATCTGCAAACATAAATGAACGCCGTATCCCAAATGCTTTGATATCTCATAAAATTCATATAAAAACCAACACATAGCTCAAAATTAAACCAAATATATCCTAACATATCCATAAACCCTAACATATTCATGAAGAAACACTGCAAACTTAATAAACTATCATAATCATAAACCCTACAAAAATATCAAGTTATCAATGAAATTACCATATTACCAAATCTTCAAAAATAACTAAGGGAGTGTTTGTTTAAGCTGATTTTTGGGCTTATGAGCTTATTTAACTCGCCTTAAGCCCATTTCTCCTAGCTTATTTTTCAGCTTATGAGCTTATTTTCCATCTTTAACTCAAAATAACCTCACAAGTCAAANAGTGGGAGCATAAATATATAAAAGAAAAAAAATATAAAAACAGTACACTAGTATTTTATTTGTTCAAGACAAAAACTTGGGCCAAAATCAAGAAAATGAGCACAAAGTCAAGATTCAAGAAAATCTCAAGACCCCACAAAGGAAAAGTTTATAAAAAGTGATAAAGATGCAACTTTATAACAAAAGACACATATTTAGCAAAAGGGTATTTTTTATTTTTTGATAATATTAAGTTTTAAAGAATATTACATGAAGAAAAATGGTGATTGGGAGGTCAAACTGAATGGTTTTCTGAATGTCTGCAGTTTTTTTTTTTAATTTTTTTAACCTGTTTTTGTGTTAAAGAACATGAAGAATCTTTGTACAGAGTGAAATTTAATTTGTTTTTATTTGTTTTTTGTTTATTTGTTTTTGTGTTTTTTTGTTTGTTTTTGAGAGTGAGTTTAATGTGAATGACAAAGAGTACTGATATTAGTTGGTGGTGTATTAAAGAGTAGTAGTCAACGACGTCGTTTTCATGTGTTTAAGACTTTACAAGTGTTGTGGCATTTTGGGTGTAATACATCATGGTTTTTAATTATGGGTGGTTTAGTGTTTAAAATACTTGGATATATGTTGAATGATTTGATTAGGACAGGAAATCTAACAGCTCTTTATTAAGGTTTTAGAAGAATTAAACTTGAATTATGGATATTTATAATGTGTTTCACTAATGGTTAGGTTTACCATAGTTAAAAAAATACTACTACTAGCATTTATTGAACAAGTTTTCTATAATTAAGAAATATGTCGATAAATATAAAAAGATACGCTTTCATTATTGGTTGAGATTTTAAGTAAGATAAGATTAACCATAACCCGTTGAGTTGTGGTTAGCAAAATAATTTGGTAATTACAACTTGATTTGATTTAGATATTTGCGAAGATCTGTTTATCGATACAAAACTTAAGGCTAGGCACACTCGTGACCCATATTGCATCATCATTCCGGCTGCCACCTCAGCTTTCTCTCTTTTCAACCCATTTTCACCTCTCTCCCCACACTCATGACTAGAGGTGGCAATTTGTGTCCAAACTCAAAAAAATGGGCTAAATGGGCAAATTTTTAAAAGATTTGGGTGCATTTGGTCCCCCTCTTTTTTTTGAAATGGTCATATATTGCCCATTTAGAAGTTAAATGGGTATAATGGACACATGTTTTTCTCTCAATTGGAGAACATTAAATTGTTTTTAATATATTTAGCTACTTAAATATAAATGAGGTGTTACGTTTGAGGAATTTTTGTTGTTGTTTTAGGTCTTTTTTAAAGCGATTCATATAACATGCGCCTGTTTGGCCCGCGCCCGTTTAGTTACCCCACAAAGGAAAAGTTTATAAAAAGTGATAAAGATGCAACTTTATAACAAAACATACATATTTAGCAAAAGGGTATTTTTTTATTTTTTGATAATATTAAGTTTAAAGAATATTACATGAAGAAAAATGGTGATTGGGAGGTCAAACTGAAATGGTTTTCTGAATGTCTGCAGTGTTTTTAATTTTTTTAACCTGTTTTTGTGTTAAAGAACATGAAGAATCTTTGTACAGAGTGAAATTTAATTTGTTTTTATTTGTTTTTTGTTTATTTGTTTTTGTGTTTTTTTGTTTGTTTTTGAGAGTGAGTTTAATGTGAATGACAAAGAGTACTGATATTAGTTGGTGTATTAAAGAGTTGTCAACGATGTCGTTTTCATGTGTTTAAGACTCTACAAGTGTTGTGGCATTTTGGGTGTAATACATCATGGTTTTTAATTATGGGTGGTTTAGTGTTTAAAATACTTGGATATATGTTGAATGATTTGATTAGGACAGGAAATCTAACAGCTCTTTATTAAGGTTTTAGAAGAATGAAACTTGAATTATGGATATTTATAATGTGTTTGGCTAATGGTTAAGGTTACCATAGTTAAAAAAATAGCATTTATTGAACAAGTTTTCTATAATTAAGAAATATGTCGATAAATATAAAAAGTTACGCTTTCATTATTGGTTGAGTTTTTAAGTAAGAGGAGATTAACCATATATAACCCGTTGAGTTGTGGTTAGCAAAATAATTTCCAGTAATTACAACTTGATTTAAGTTAGATATTTGCGAAGATCTTGTTGAAAGTAATAAGCTAAGGGCTTATTTTGTCATTTTGGTATTGTGTTTCCTTTGTGTTTATATGTGTGCAGGAGTAGAAATAAAGTTAGAAGGACTAAAGTTGACAAGAGTGGAAGATGAAGGGCTATAGATGCTGAGTGGATAAGGGCTAAAGCTGACTTGGTCAAGGGCTATAAATATTTCTCTTCGTCTCATTCTTATTCAGTTTTTTAGGGTTATAACTATGTGCGATTACACACAGTCATCTTGTTAGTTTGTTAGTTGTTTTTCTCTGTAAATCTTTCTTTCAGATCTGTATTGTAAAACTCTCATAATGTATCAACCATAAGGGGAGGTTGGTTGGGTTGATACTAATAAAATCCATTTTGGTAAATCTGTTTAGATCAACTCTTTGTATAAATTTAACATGGTATCAGAGCCAGGTTGGCTTTGATACAAAGAGTTTTGATTTTAATCGATTTTTTAAAAAATTAGGGTTTCGTTAAATTTGGGGTTTTTTTGATTTCTTGTCAGTCTGAGTAGATTGAAGAGTAATTGAATTAATTTGTGGTTCAATTGAAAGTTTTGGGTATCAATTGAAGGTCAATTGATAGTTTTCAATTTTTAGGGTTTTCTAAAAATTGGGGGTTTTTGGTTCTGAGTGTTCTTGCTGTTGATTAACGCGTGTTAATCGGTGTTTTTGTCAAGATTAGTCATAGATCTTGATTTTATTAAGTTGTCGTCAAAATTAGGGTTTTCTGTATCAAACCCTAATTCAGGATTAGAGTTTTGTTTGATTAACAATTGGATTCTTGTTATATTTGTTTGTGTATTGTTTACACATAACTGCTTTCTAATTTGTTTTTTCTTGATTTGTTTCAGGTACTTGATTTAGTTGTTTCCACTGCTTATTGGTTGTTTGATTGATCTTCTTGATCAATTGCTGGCTGGAGTTACGTGCACCGTAACACCTCTCGCACCTTTGTTAGGTTTTTTTCTAGGATTTTTTAGAAATTGCATGAGAAGAAGTGTAGGTTAAGGGATTGTGGTGTTTTGAGATTGATTGGGGTTTAATTGTGACTGAGGAGATATAAGGTGTATTTGCTTTGCTTCTTTTGTTGTTTTTTGTTTTCTTTGACTTGTCATCATGGCTGGTGGTGATGACAAGGGTGGTAAAGGTCCATCTGGTTCAGGAGGTAGTTCTGAACAGATAGACCAGTTTGACCCAATGTACTTGCATAGTAATGATACTAATGGAATACCTTTGATAAATTTTAAACTGGAAGGTCCAGAAAATTATAAAGTTTGGTCTGCTG
Source organism: Artemisia annua (assembly GCA_014162995.1). Lineage (NCBI taxonomy): Eukaryota > Viridiplantae > Streptophyta > Magnoliopsida > Asterales > Asteraceae > Artemisia > Artemisia annua. The sequence goes on from LBNU01026032.1 coordinate 123,476, forward strand.
CTATTACTATAGCAATTCACACAAAAAAATAAGCTTGGTTTTATAAATGGGAAAATTGAAAGGCCTACTGAAAATGGTTTTATGCAAGAACAATGGGATAGGTGTAACTCTGTGGTTTTGTCTTGGATTCTTGGTTGTGTTTCTCAAGAAGTGTTTATGGGACAAATTTATTCTAAGAATGCTAAACACGTATGGGATGAATTAAAAGAAACATATGATAAACAAGATGCATCCATAATCTTTAATATGCATTATAAAATTCACTCATTCACTTAATCTGGTTTAACTCTCTCTGAATATTATCACAAGTTTAATGCTCTGTGGAGGCAATATGACTCTCTAGTCAGTTTGCCAGAGTGTACTTGTGCGGGTTCTGAGAAACTTGAGGCACATAATAAGTTGATAAAACTGATGCAGTTCTTAATGGGTTTGGATGAGATTTATGCTCCTATCAGAAGCATAATCCTTACCACTGATCCTATCCTTGATGTGAAAGGAGCCTTTGCTACCTTGTCCAGGGATGAATCACACAGAACTGCTCATGTTCATAATCCTTCTAAGTCTGATAATACAGCTTTTGTTTCTAGGACTAATCCTAGGAACTCTAGTTGGTCTGCTAACAAGAATTCTCTTTTTAATAATAATCAACCCAGAAAGCTTAATAGACCTAATTTGGTTTGTACTCATTGCAAAATGAATGATCACACTGTTGACAGATGTTTTGAATTGGTTGGATATCCAACTGGTTTTCAAAAGAAAAATGGTTTTAATCAGAACAATGCTAGTAATGCTTCTGTTTCAGGACAAAAGGATAAGTCTGGTAGTTCATCTCATTCCTTTACAGATGAGCAATATCAGAGACTTATGGCTCTTATCAGTGAAAAGTCTGGAAACAGTAGTATTCCTGCAAATGTTGCAGGTACTAAGTGTGTTATTAGTTTTTCTCACTCCAAATTCTTTAATCACAACTCTAATATAAGTACATACAATATATACATTGGTTGGATTATTGATTCTGGTGCAAGTCAACATATGACTTACACTG
>LBNU01026032.1:125088-148380 GCA_014162995.1 Artemisia annua
TCATCAGTGTTTATGTAAAACAATTATGATCGAAAGTAACGGTTCATAAGTGATCTTGTATTATAAATTTTTATTACTGTATTCGGACACATATAGCATATTTATAGATTTTTGTTATCAGATAGATTAAGTTAAACAAACGGCACTTGGTTTTGTTGTATGTGAGTCTAATAGTAATAGTCAAGAAGTTGTACATTTAAATGTAAAGGGTATGTAAAGAAGTTGTACATATAAGTGTTCATTTTGTGTTTTAACTAATCGAAAGCGAATCGTGAGTAAAAATGATGTTTGATTGGTGGATAATTTAGTTAGTGTAAATTTCTAAAACTTTTTCCTACAACTTGGGGGTAACCATGAGATCTGATTTGTTGGTCAGTTAATCTACGGGGCTGTACCCGTTGTCACACATACTCAAACCAGGTAAATTTTACTTTTTTGAAAAGATAGACGTGGCCATTTTAAAGTTGTTTGCACCTAACAAAAATTAAACATAAAACTTCACACACATTTTAATGTGATATGACAAAGAAAAATTCAATGTAGATTCAATATTCTTTAAGGATCCAATGAACCAATTTTCGCCATCCAATTTTTTATCAAAACAAATAAAACAAACTTTCACACATAAAAAAAAAACTCACAAACCATTAATCGTTACGCTAAACGAATTATACCATCGCGACGAGAATTAAATCATCTTTCTATAGAAGGGCACTTCTATATACTTTCGACGAATTTGATTCATGTGACAAATCATATGTGATTTTTCCATACATACCTGGAAAAAAAATTTTGAAAAAAAAGTTCATCGAAAGTATATCTCGCAATGCCCATCTACTGAAATATAAAAAAATACTCGTCGCAATGGCGTATTTTTTTTTCACTTGACGATTTAGGGTGCGTTTAGTTGGGGGAAAACATTTTTTTTTTAATTTTTTTTATTTTTTTTATTTTTACAAAAAATGTTTTGTGAAAAACAAGGAAAACAGAGATCGCGTTCAAATCATCCTTTTCCAACAAAATATTTTGCAAAACACAAAATCTCCCATTTATTAACTTTACAAGGGAAACTACAAAACAAATTTTAGTTGTTTTCCTTGTTTTCTTTTGTAACCCACAACCCTCCTTCCCCTTATTCAAAATATAAAATATAAACATCAACTAAACGCGTTTTCTATATTTTCAAATGTTTTGTGTAGATAAATTTCTATTCCAAATTTTACAAAACTAGAGATAAAAAATAAGAGATTTTTTTTTCTTCAACTAAACGTAACTTTACCGTTTGCAATATATTTTATTTTTAAAAAAAGAGATGGAAAGTTTGTTTTTTGTTTTTCTTTTTTTTCTTTTTTTCTTTTTTCTTTTTTTCCTTTTGAGAAATGAGTGGCTAAAATTGGTTTATTGAATCTTTACACATAATTTTGTTCTACATTGATCTTAACTCGACAGCCATAAACTTTTTTACAATTGATCACCCACTACCGACATCTAGTTGGACTTTCATGTGTTTATTAAAGCGGAACACCTAACAAATATGGATAAGTTTTGGACATAAATTCATATGCTAAACTGTCTTAATCTAGTCAAGATCATAGCCCAATACAATAAATTTTGTAGGGGACCATGCGCTTGTTTCACAAAAGTAATTGTTCTACATAATTCTTAACTAACAGCGTTGGGTATCATGCATACCGTTAACAAGTTATTGGTATGTCATCTTAGAGCAACATCATCCACTCCCAATAACATACTATTCACTCAAACACCTGTCCCTCATAACACACAACTAACACGTTATTGGATCCCACTTTTTGTCATTTCATTTTATTTAATAAAAACAAAAACACATTTTATTAAACACCTAATAAAATTACAATACGTAAATTAAAGCGATAATTCCATATTTACCCAACTTAAATACCAGAATTCCATATTTACTCAAAACACAAGTTTTTAGTGCATAAGTACAATGCTTTTAAGCAAGTGTTAGGTATATATGGAATTATGGTGTTTAAGTTGGGTATATATGGAATTGCCCCTAAATTAAAATTACAACTACTTTTCTCTTCCTAACTCAAAACATTTTTTCTTTCTCAGCTTTGTTTAATAAAGAGTGGTGGTAACATAAAAGATGATGAATTTATAAAACTTGACTGACGATGTGAAGTGGTATTTTGTTGCATATAATTTATTATTTATCTTTTATAATTATTTGTAAATTATTTTTAGTGAAAAAGATTAAATTAAGTGACTATTTAGCATTCCCGGCTCCGGTTCTTGACTATTTCCATATCTCGTGCTCGTTTTTTTTTAATTTGGCTCGTTTTTTGTTCGTTTCTCATATTTTCTTATCTGCATGTACAAAAACACAAAAACACATATATTTGGCATTTATGGGTCGGTTTTTTGTCTTTTAGGTCTTAATTTGGTCAATAAAAGGCATGTGTTTTCACACATACCAGTAAGTGAATCTGAAAATTGGAAAATGACATTGGTTAAAATTCTCAAAACACAAAAAGCTAGTAGCATCTTTGCCTTTGACTATACAAGGGGTCCCACCTAATTATCAAAGAAGTAGCACAATTATCAAAGATTAAATAACTTTTTGGTTTATTTGGTGTAACAAATCAACCCGAGTCATCTTCTTCCTCCCCAAACCTACAAAACACCCTAAAAACACATCACAAACACAACACACAAACAAAAAGGAAACAAACCCACCAAAAAAAGGAAAAAGAAAAAAAGAAAAACCTTTGGCGTTAGCCACTGAACCAACTCAAACACATTTAGCTTGTGGTTGGTGTAACACCCCCAAAATCGGGTCCAGCGGAAGCATACATGTCATTGGGGTGCTACTAAATTGAATCACAACACATAGTAAAGAGAACGGATTTACCTTATCTGTTTTAAACAAAATTTTCATTAAAAGATATGATAAGTTTAAAACATCATTCGAGTACGGAAGTACAAGCCCATAAAAGAGTTTATATGGTCCCAATTATATCAGAGTCATCTACGACCATGTCATGCCATGCCAAAATCCTCACAGTTAGCTATCACCTTAAACCTGAAAATACATGCTAAAAAGTGTCAACACGAGGTTGGTGAGTTCATAGGTTTGTATAAATACCAATTCAGTGTAAAAGAAATGTGAGTTCGATAAAAGGTTTGTGACCATTGTATCGCTCACAATGTCATGAAAATAGAGTTTACATTTAAGTAAATGTAGTAATGTGGACCACAAGCGTTAAAATTTGTTTGACCGGTTCATTCGGTCATGTGACCAGTTCATTCGGTCATGTTACCAATTCATTCGGTTATGTGACCAGTTCATTCGGTCATGTATGTACATAGCAGTTGAGCCAGTTCATTTGGTTATGCAGGCATAAATATTTGGAGTACTTGTGTCCATGAGAAAATAATCAAGTATATAGCAGGTAAATACATAATGCATTCGAGTAATCAAATCAAGTATTTCAACCAAACAGCAAAATTTGCGTAAACAATTCACGTGTCCAAATAAACAAGCATTGAGTGTAGTTAAATACGAGCATGTATTTTCCCCCAAAACAGTTATAAAACAAGTAAAAGTAGGGGCCATGAACTCACCTTAGTAAAGCAGTATGATAGTGAAAAATATCGAGTAGTGATAGTGAGCGGCACCGACACGCGACCTAAATTAGTATGACAAGTTTAGTTCACACTTCTAGTTTAAGACTCAACGAAGTTTAATTAAGTTCAAAAGTTTTAAAGTGTTTCTATTATTGTTGCTTGTGTTTAAGTTTAAATAGTTTCTAAATGTTTTTAAGTATTGGCTCATGGAAAGTGTACAAATATATATAAGTATATATATAAAATAGTTTGTTTTCGTCTTTTAGTCAGGTCTTGTGAAAACTTCACAAAGTATAGATTTTTAACGAAAATCGAGCGTGACTCGTTCGTATATTTTAGTTTTTCCCGAAAATCTCATATGTTGCAAATTAGTGAAAATATTACTTGAAGAATACATTTTTTTTTTTTTTTTTTTTTTTTGTAATCCTATTTAAAACATTAGTTAATTATATAAAAAAATTAATGGACAAAAGGAGTGTTTGAGTTATGATTGTTGGAGCTGAAATGAGCAGCCACGCATCTTTTAAACTAACAAGTTAATAATTTAGCTAATAAGTAAATTTAGTACTTTTCCATATTTTGAGCCAACTTAGTGTTTTTAATAGGTTTATGTTTCCTTTTCCATAAGTAACTTTGATTTGTTCATATAATATGCAATAGTTATTTATTTTTTTTTGTTGTTGTTCTAGTTTTGTATAATAAGATCAAATTACCACACAAGCTCAAACTACAATTCCTTTCACCATTTTATACATGGGTCGATTTATAAGCAGATGGAAAAAATCAACTTGTAACTTTCTAATCTTAGACATATTAACATATACATTAACATAACTGGGTTTTGCAAGCTATTAAATCAAAGAAACACCAAGGTTTGAGTTGTAAAGAAACCTTACAGGGGTTTTAGTGTGTAGTCGATTAGGGGAAAGAATCAAGAACCAAATCTCACCCAAGATTACCAAAGAACTAATTTAACTTCCAAGAAAAATCCCAAAATTCTTCCAAGCTCGATCCAAGAACACTACGTGATTTGTTTTCGTGAGATTTGAAAATGCAAATGAGTGTGTTATGGTTCTTGTGGTTTCTGCCGATCTAAAAAGGAAACAAGGAGGGCATATTTTGCTTTTGCATTTGGTTATAAGGTCTCGTGAATACATGGAATGAGCAAAAGTCATTTTCAATGTGGTACTTTTTATGAAGTCTTATGAGTTGACCAACTAGAGGAGCATGTGACTTCTTGAATAAAGGGGGCCGGCTATAGCAGGTATAAAAAGATGATTTTATTTTAAGTGTACCCGGTGTGTTCTGTGTCCCGTTGAGCTAAAGTGTAGTCGCGGTACCCTGGTTTGGCGTTTTCGAGCAACAATGCGAAAAATAAATTTTTATGAACGTTCTTATAAAAACAATATTATTGAATCCGAAAAATAATTATCGGACTTAAGCCATAACTAATGTGGTGTCGGTGCGCGTGTGGTGTCGTTATTCAGTAAATGCGAGATAGCCTCTCGTTTTTGAGTTTTGATCCTCAGTAAATGTCAGAAAATTAATATTTCACATTTTCAGATAAAAATAAATTGTCTGCAAATGTTAATATGTGTCACAGTACGTGGGATAGCTTCCCGTTATTTAATCAAGTGAGCTCGTATATGCTCATATAATTAGATAAGTAATAATAAATACTTAAATAGAAATATATTATTAAAATAATGTTTGAAAAATTACGGGTGGTTACAGTTGGCGTGATGCTCGGTACCACGATTAACGTGACATTCGTTTCCTTTTTTGCATTTGGCGTGTAAAACTCCACCGACATTTTTACAAAGGGGCTAAGTGTTGTTGAGCACAGAAAGTTTTGTGAAATGTTGAGGCTAAAGGATTTGTATAAGCCTTAGCTTAAGGGGGAATGTTGAAAGTAATAAGCTAAGGGCTTATTTTGTCATTTTGGTATTGTGTTTCCTTTGTGTTTATATGTGTGCAGGAGTAGAAATAAAGTTAGAAGGACTAAAGCTGACAAGAGTGAAAGATGAAGGGCTATAGATGCCGAGTGGATAAAGGCTAAAGCTGACTTGGTCAAGGGCTATAAATATTTCTCTTCGTCTCATTCTTATTCAGTTTTTTAGGGTTATAACTGTGTGCGATTACACACAGTCATCTTGTTAGTTTGTTTGTTGTTTTTCTTTGTAAATCTTTCTTTCAGATCTGTATTGTAAAACTCTCATAATGTATCAACCATAAGGGGAGGTTGGTTGGGTTGATACTAATAGAATCCATTTTGGTAAATCTGTTTAGATCAACTCTTTGTATAAATTTAACAGATCTGTTTATCGATACAAAACTTAACAATTTGTTTAAAAAATAATTAACAAGGAAAAGATATAGGTATTATTTGATTGTAAAACAAGGGTAAACACTAAGTATACTTTACGTATCATCTTAGACTAGCAGGGTGGCGCGTTGTAGCGGCGGGTACTGAAACAAAAAATTTCAGTGATCGATTACTTTTCAATAATGAGTTTTTCGTGATTAACTTTACGGGTAGTTAGATATTTAATTGGAAATAACTTTAAAAAATGGTATATTATACCATATAAAAATAGTAAGTTTCTCCAATGATGCGAAGACAATATATCATCGTAGGAAGTCATTAAAATACATCATCATAAAATTTTTTTAACACACAAACATGAGTTTTTTATACACAAAAATTAAAATTGATAATTTCTTTTTGCTCTTTTTCTAAAAGCTTAATTTTCTTGCACATATCAATTTTATTTGGCTTTTGATCCTCACTAGGGTGTATTTGGCAAAAGTAGTAGTGAGCTATGAGCAGTAGCCACAGCTCACCGCTCACAGCTTTTTAAAGAAGCATTGAAAAATGAGCATTCCTAAAAAATAACAAAACTCACAGTTCCTTTGCCAAGCGAATAATAAAAATCAAAAAGTTCATTGTTCACCGCTCATCGCCCCAGAAAGCTTCCAAAAGCTCCGCGTTAAACATAGAGACTAAAATCTTGTGACACTTTTTCTCTTGATTTTAAATCGTTATTTTCAATTTATAAACCTTTGATTTTAAGTTGTATGTTTTCAATGTCTTGTGAAGTACAAAATTTTCTCTTGAAAACTTTGAAACCATTTGTTTGCAAACTCAAAATTTGATTCTTTTCATTTTCATTTCGTAACCCAAATTGTACCACAACTTCGGTTCACTATTTTCAACAAACATTGTTTCTATTAGCACACTTTTTTTTTAGTTTGACGGAAAATAGTACAGTAGCGTAATCTAAACCAACCCGAATTTTTTTATCAGCCGAAAATTATCACAATTTTCATTAACTCTTATCAACTTAAGCGCACCTTCCAAATTTTACCATCCTCGGGCTACTTAAATTTTTATAACCCTGACCCTAGATATAGTAACACGCTTCTCCTCATTAACCACACAACTTGCAGACACTAAAACGTTATCACACCTAACTTGCTTATTGTCTTTCTTTTACTACCTCAAATACACAACCACTTGTAATTCTTTTCATTTCATTCAGTAACACAATCAATCTCATTTCTTTTCTTACCCAAACATCATTTCTTGTTTCCTTTGTTACAAACGAAACACAATCCAAGAATGCCTTTTTATTTCTTATAACACCCATTTTATTTCCTCGGTGATGGCTTCGGTTATAAATCTTAATGGTCTCGAGTAATGTTTGTTCTTGTGGTGATATTTGACTAAGATCTTGTTCAAAGGTCTCTAGTAACTATGATGTTGCTAGAAAATTTTCTTTTCTTTTCTTGGTTTCAAAAGATCAATGATAGGTTTGTTGTAAAGATCTTGAAAGAACCATGGATAAAATTATACAACCCGAGATCTCTCTCTCTTTCTCTCTCTCTCTCCCTCGTTCTATTAATTTTTTATGTTTCGAAAGTTGTTTGAAGTTTTTTTTTTTTTTTTTTTTTTTTTTTTTTTTTTTTTTCCTTGTTGGACTGATGAATGGTTTTGTTGTGGTAGACGTGTGTTGTTCGATGTGCTTTGAAGGGTTGGGTCTAGTTGGGAGTGTATGAGTAGATGGGTTTATGTGTCGTTGTACGTCGTATGATGTTGAAAGAATTGAGATTGTAGGAGATTGTTTTTCTTGTATTATGGTCAACGATGCAAAGCTGAAGGGCCATATTCTCAGGCCAGATCTTGCAGTCGGTTTGTGTAAAACATGCAATTGTTCAGATTAAGTAAAAAAAATACAAAAAGAAATTAAAGTTACTGACACATGAAACCACTATTTCATGCCAATCTTGATTAGTGCTTGGTTATGACTTAAACAATAGATTAATATGTTTCTTAAATTGTAACATATGTTAATAAAGTTGTACTTTTGAGTAAGAGGTGTTTTAATAAGAGTATTAATTATATGTATTAAATGAATGTATTTTTTGCTCAAAAAGAATGAATGTATTTGTGCATTAAATGGTTGTAAATATAGCTTTGTAATATGTAAATATGTAATGGTGAAATTTAAGTTTTTGAGGTATTTAATGTTTTAAAATTGTGTTTAATTTAGTTGTACGTTTTGCTTTATTAATTGTACTGCTGAAAATTTAGTTTTTTTTTAAAGTATTTAATGTTAGAAAATTGTGTTTAAATTAGTTGTACCTTTAGTAAAAAGCTAAAAATACTTGTAATTGTGAATTCTAAAGCATTAAATGCCCAATTATCTTTAAATTAGTTGCAACTTTAGTAAGAATACTTATAAGCTGAATTTTAAGGCATTAAATATCCAAATAAGATACTCTGTAGTAAGATAACTCTTGATGTTTTCACTACTATTTTTGTTCTCATTCAACTCAAGATTGTTTACGGTCAAAAACCTATTATACATATATTTGGACATTTATATCCTCACATGTGTGAAAATGTAAGGGTAATTGTGACGGTATAAATGTTCAAACACAATAGAATAGAGTATCTCAATCATTTTGTGGAGTGTGCAAATTACCTCCCAAATGTTTAAGGTGGTTTTGGAGGGTGGAAGTTATGAAGATATGGTAGAGTTGGATGTTTGAAGATAGAAAGAGAGAAAAGCAGCAAGGTATATTTTTGTTTTTTATTATTATTATTTTTTTTTGAATTTTGAATATGAGCTTTTAGTTGGAATCAATGGTGCTTTAGTGGAATTAGGATGAGCATTTTGAACCGAATCCCGGAACCGTACCGGTACCGGTACTGTACCGAAACGGTACCGTTCCCGATATACGGTACGGTACCGGTACTACGAAATAAGGAGGAAAAAAATCGGGACCACTAATTCGGTACGGGACCGGTACCAAATCGGGAAATTCCCGAAAAAAAAGGGAAAAACCCGATTTCCCGGTACCGGTACCGGTACCGATACCGGTACCGGTATCCGAATCCCGTTCGGTATGGTACCGGTACCACTAATTTATGCTTGGGAAAAATCGGTACCATTAATTCGGTACGGGATCGGTACGGTACCGGTACCGTGCTCATCCCTAAGTGGAATTATTAGATGCGGAAGACAAAGATTAAGGAAATGACCAATTAAGGAAATGACTAATTTATCTTTAAAAATCTATATCTTATATACTAAAAGCTTAAGTTGTCTTATAAATGCAAAGTGCTCACAATAAATGTTTCATGAATTGAAAGTGAAATGTAAAAGCTTCATGTGTTAGTACATTGATTTAATAGTCATGCATAAGGGTAAGTACATAGGAATCATGCACAAAAGTTTGTACGGTACAACATCTTTCAAGCCATCTCTAAACCTCAAAGAATACAAATCAAAAATGCCATGAATGCATAAATTAAACACACCAATTAGTGGTTAGTCTTTTTACCTTCCCGTCCATGAGTTACAAATATTTTATCAACTATATAATGTGTCAAAAATCACACACAACAAACCACAACTTCCTCCACACCGCGTGCACATTGGGCTACAACTTATTATGGTGGTAAAGTAAGCATCATATCGTCTTACTTATTTAGCATATTGATTTATATTATTTTATGTAAATTTCACGTGTGTTTTGTGTGTGTAACAATGTAGGACATAAAGATGGTGCTTAGGAGGTTTGGTAGTAACATCATCTTCTCTAATGGTTTAAGAGATCCTACACATCGTTGTCTTATCAATTAAGTGGAACATGCACGAACATTTTTACTTTGATCGAAAATGCAATATATTGATTAACTGTATTTAAGTTACTAACGATCAACTATATCTATTTTTTTTGTAGCGCATCAAGAAGCATTAAAGAAAGAGATCGAGAAGTCACAAAAATTGTGTCAAGAACAAAACATGCAAAAGGCTAATGAACAACAACGACAAAGACAACAACAACAAGAACAACAACAACAAGAAGATCAACGCCACGGCCACCGGTGGGATGAATACTTAGCATTCATATTAATAGTACGTTACAAATTAAAAAGGAAATATTTTACTTCATGTAATACCGATAAACGGGCTAATACTATTGATTCGTTAGCAAGTAAGTTTATTGAAAATAATGTGACGAGCATTCAATTTTTAGTCAATAATTATTACTACACTTTGTTGGTGCATTTTAATATTTTTGCTTTTAATGTAGTTTTTTGTCTTGCGTTGTGTTAATGTCACTTTCTTAATTAAACGTCTTGGAATATTGCGTGACTTTGATATTTGATATGACTGTGTAAATTATGTCGATGTTACATATTGCAAATGGTAGTATATAATAAAAATATAATAAAAATATCTTCACACTATCATCATAACAATGAGAATATTCTAAATCGAAGAAGTGTATAAAGGAGAAGAAAATTGTATTTCAAATGTTATCCTACACCTATCACGAGGTAAGCATTATTCATTTGAGTTTGAGATCATGTGATTCATGTCGTCATACTGTAAATACTTAGAATGAGTTACTAATGAATGCTCCAAATTCGATATTATAGTTTATGGAAAAATGTTGTAATAATGTATTAATTAAAAAATAATTTATGTAACTTACTCACATTAAATGATTACATATGAAAAGCCTCATTTAAATATAACATTTTGCAAAAACCTCTTCACATTAAAGAAAGAGATCGACAAGTCACGAAAATTGTATCAAGAACAAAACATGCAAAATGCCAATGAACAACAACGACAAAGACAACAACAAGAAGAACAATAACAAGAACAACGCCACGGCCACCGGTGTCAATATAGATGAATACTTAGCATTCATATTAATAGTACGTTACAAATTAAACATGCAATATTTTACTATACGAATTATAATTTATTATACGAATTATAATTTATACGCTTGAATATACTAATCACTTTAATGTTTTATGTTTTTATAGTTTTGTTAAAAAGGAAATTTGTTTTATAGTTCGCTTTTAATAATGTAATTTATTTGAACAATGAAGTCCGTCTTTCACAAAAAAATGAGAGTTTCATACATGAACCGAAAATTAGTCCCGAACATTACGAAAAAACAATTAGATCCAACCTGTGTGCATCGTATGGGTCCTGAGGCAGTCCAAACCTGTGTGCATTGCATGTGGATGAATATAAAAGGTCTCCAACATTAATGTCATCGCTTCATATTTCAAATAATTTATGTAACTTATACATATTAAAAAATTACATGTGAAGAGACTCTTTTTAATGTAACATCTTGAAAAAAATCTCTTCACATATACTCTTTTAATGTCAATAAACTATTTTAAATGTGTGTCATGCTTAGAAATGTGATACCATCACAACTTAGATATATAATGACGAAAATAAGTTCTGAAGATTACGATATAAAAACTTATATACAGCCCATGTGCAACTCAATAAAGTATTCTAAGTAGGTATAAAGCTTAGCAAATGTGTGACACCATGAAAACTTAAATATAAAATGACGAAAATAAATGCAGGATATTACGCTATGAAAACTTCTATATAGCCCATGTGCATCGCACGTATTTTAAATCTATGAAAACTTCTATACAGCACATGTGCATCGCACGGGCATTGTTGACTATCATAAGAAATAGTTATAACTTAGCCCAATGTATTAATATTAGTTAGTTCCAATAAAAAATGATAGAGTCAATACCAAAATAAATAGACAAAAAATATTACGTAAAAAATACATCTTAAAAGAGTACATGTCAATAAACTATTTTAAATACGTATCATGCTTACAAAATGTATGCTACCATGACAACTTATATATAAAATGACAAAAATACGTCCCGAATATAAAATGACGAAAATAAATGACGGATCCATGATCAAAATGACGAAAATTAGTGCTGAACAATAACAATTTAAATATATAATACCATCATATACAGCCCGGGGCATCGCCCGGGTCTGAATGACTCGTATATATAAAGAATGAGTTCCTATATTGAATGTTAGCATTAATGCAACAAGCCAAGAAACTCAAATAAGTGGTTTAAGCTAATGTAAATAAGTGGTTTAAGCTAATGAATATTGTACCGAGTTAATAAATGTGAAGAACTAAGAAGGGTCTCCTTCATTTAATCTTTTACTTCTTTCATTTGCCTTCCAATAAATACACAAACCGTTCATCTTTTGCTCCTTTCATTTGCCTTCAAATAATACATAGACCCTTCAACCATCTATCATTGGATACTATAAATAACATCATTTAAAATATCTGTGTTGTTTTTGTTGCCACACTTTCGAAGTCTGTCATATTCCCATGTTTCTAAGCTCCAATGGTCATGCTAAAATTACCATTTTGCCAATATTTTTTCAGGTTTTACTTGCTTATCATTCAAGAGCTCTTAGTCTTGGGTCGGGACAAAAGAAAAGATGTATTCTCCTTTTCCCCAAGTGCATTCTTTTTACAGTGATAAGTAAGGACATATTATTTAAGTTTTTGTATAAAATTTACTTTAAATTTTTGTTTAGTTGTTGGGAAAATGAACAATGCAGGTTCTAATTTGGGCTCTCCAAGTTTACTAATCACTTCTTTTCTTTTCGGTAAGATATTTTCCTTTTATTTATCTGGTAGAGTTGTAAAAATTTTCTTCATTCATTCGTAACAATTTGAGTAAACTGATCATGTAGACATAATAGTCTTAAAGTCTGCTGATTAATTATATACTTGCCTGTGGTTTATGCTGTTTGTTAGGCAATACTACCTTTATCTAGATTCAACCCCATCAAGAAGCATAAGTGTAACAGTTAGAATAAGGTTTTAGATCGTCCTTTTAAAAATGTTTATGAAAGGAACTTTAATCTAAATGGGTTAAGAGAGCATAATAATGCTTTTTAATATAACTAACATGTAATTATAATGCAACAATTTGCATCCATGTATGTATTGCTAATTGCTTTGACAGTATCAAGAAGAAAAAGATAACTCAATTGAATCTTGGGAAAGAAAACAAGAATTACTTTAAAGTTCACATTCCGTTCATAGTTATGGACTCCAACAACCTATTCCAGAATCGAAACCTCTGCAACACGCTCATGCTCATGCTAGCTAAAATATAATCACTAAGAACGACATGTGAACGATTCGGTCATCAAATTTACCTAATCCTACTTCACAACCTACTGTATTATCACACAGGTTGGCATGCCCTTTTTCCTTTAAACGTTAGCTTGTGAGATATTTTTAGTGCTTTGTTATATGTATTTACATTGTTGTGCTTCCTTGGTTTGTGCAGTTACATGTAAATGTAGACGCCGCAAATAAGGACAGCATGAAGGCAAATGATAAGACTACTCTTTCGGGACTTCTTATAATTGTATGTAGGCCCTTACTTATCCTTTATCCCTATGAATACAAATGCATTGAACATTGTATTCGTACCCATACAAATGCATTGAGCATGTGCGTGCGTGTGTCTACGGTACATAAACATGCACATTTTGTTTGACTAATGTATCAGATCCCATTGGTGATGATCGAACAAGTTCAGGCGGTGAAATTGATGATAAAGGTGATGAGAGTATCATGGATTACACTGAAAAAAGGGAATGTATTGATGATAATTACACAAAGAAGTCTGATACTCTCATCACCTTTATCATCAATTTCACTAAACAGGTAATATTACAAACTAATAAGATAACCAAATGGTAACCGCAAATGAATGTCGAATAACATTTTATTTGATAGGTATACCGTTTTGGTTTTGGTTACATCATTCTACGAATTTTAAACTTGGTAAATTGTTTATCTACAGGACATTATATATGAGTTGGAAGCCAGTTTCAATGTGTCAAGAAAAGGATTGGAGATATCAAACGTTAGTATTAGGGTTAACCAATTTCCTCAGTGATGAGAAAAAAATCAAGTGAGGGTACATGCATATACATTGGGGGAGATAATGACTAAAGAGAATGGTAATGCACCAACAGTTGACAATGGGAATACTGTTTGTAGTGATTGCTTTGCTGGAATGTAACGTAACAATATGGTTGGAATGGATGATTTAGGTAACTCATTTGAATGCAACTCTATTTTTGAACCCTGAGATCAATACACTTCAAGCTCACCAAAGACGGATATCCACCTTTTTAGTGACAAATCTAAACACTATGTTTTAGAACTGCGATTGTTGACACGGCTGATTATCTAATTATGAGTTTTCAAAATGCATAATCTATTTTGAATAAGCAATCCCAAACACCCCCTATTTACTCATTCATTGCTTAAGTAATTTTGTTATAATAGACCATTGTACCATGAATAAGACTCCAATATCTATTAATACAATTAATATTGAGACAAACTTCAATAAATATAAAAGCTTTCTAATACTTGGTTACAAATTTTATTTATAGGATATCTATATCAACCGATACCACTTAGGAGATATAACGACGCAATCATTACAAATGAAAGCCAAGACTCGAAGTTGATACATCATTTATGGTGTAAGAGACAAAAAAACCACATAAGTTATGTGTAGTATAACTATGTGTTTAAAATAACAAGTTTACGATGATGAAAGTCACTCATGTATTTGATACTTTTTTCTTTAAACAATTATATTTAGAAAAGGTTACTTAAATGAACTTCATTTATTTAGTCGAGAATCCCCGATCAAAACTAAGCATAATAACCAAATATACATAACCCGAGCCAAACCGATGATTCTTTATGGTGAACAAAGCCCGTGCATCGCACGGGCCATGCTGGCTCGTGATGTATAATGAGATAGTACATAAAGTATCATCACTCATCAGTGTTTATGTAAAACAATTATGATCGAAAGTAACGGTTCATAAGTGATCTTGTATTATAAATTTTTATTACTGTATTCGGACACATATAGCATATTTATAGATTTTTGTTATCAGATAGATTAAGTTAAACAAACGGCACTTGGTTTTGTTGTATGTGAGTCTAATAGTAATAGTCAAGAAGTTGTACATATAAATGTAAAGGGTATGTAAAGAAGTTGTACATATAAGTGTTCATTTTGTGTTTTAACTAATCGAAAGCGAATCGTGAGTAAAAATGATGTTTGATTGGTGGATAATTTAGTTAGTGTAAATTTCTAAAACTTTTTCCTACAACTTGGGGGTAACCATGAGATCTGATTTGTTGGTCAGTTAATCTACGGGGTTTGTACCCGTTGTCACACATACTCAAAGCAGGTAAATTTTACTTTTTTGAAAAGATAGACGTGGCCATTTTAAAGTTGTTTGCACCTAACAAAAATTAAACATAAAACTTCACACACATTTTAATGTGATATGACAAAGAAAAATTCAATGTAGATTCAATATTCTTTAAGGATCCGATGAACCAATTTTCGCCATCCAAATTTTTATCAAAACAAATAAAACAAACTTTCACACTTTAAAAAAAAACTCACAAACCATTAATCGTTACGCTAAACGAATTATACCATCGCGACGAGAATTAAATCATCTTTCTATAGAAGGGCACTTCTATATACTTTCGACGAATTTGATTCATGTGACAAATCATATGTGATTTTTCCATACATACCTGGAAAAAAAATTTTGAAAAAAAAGTTCATCGAAAGTATATCTCGCAATGCCCATCTACTGAAATATAAAAAAATACTCGTCGCAATGGCGTATTTTTTTTTCACTTGACGATTTAGGGTGCGTTTAGTTGGGGGAAAACATTTTTTTTTTAATTTTTTTTATTTTTTTTATTTTTACAAAAAATGTTTTGTGAAAAACAAGGAAAACAGAGATCGCGTTCAAATCATCCTTTTCCAACAAAATATTTTGCAAAACACAAAATCTCCCATTTATTAACTTTACAAGGGAAACTACAAAACAAATTTTAGTTGTTTTCCTTGTTTTCTTTTGTAACCCACAACCCTCCTTCCCCTTATTCAAAATATAAAATATAAACATCAACTAAACGCGTTTTCTATATTTTCAAATGTTTTGTGTAGATAAATTTCTATTCCAAATTTTACAAAACTAGAGATAAAAAATAAGAGATTTTTTTTTCTTCAACTAAACGTAACTTTACCGTTTGCAATATATTTTATTTTTAAAAAAAGAGATGGAAAGTTTGTTTTTTGTTTTTCTTTTTTTTCTTTTTTTCTTTTTTCTTTTTTTCCTTTTGAGAAATGAGTGGCTAAAATTGGTTTATTGAATCTTTACACATAATTTTGTTCTACATTGATCTTAACTCGACAGCCATAAACTTTTTTACAATTGATCACCCACTACCGACATCTAGTTGGACTTTCATGTGTTTATTAAAGCGGAACACCTAACAAATATGGATAAGTTTTGGACATAAATTCATATGCTAAACTGTCTTAATCTAGTCAAGATCATAGCCCAATACAATAAATTTTGTAGGGGACCATGCGCTTGTTTCACAAAAGTAATTGTTCTACATAATTCTTAACTAACAGCGTTGGGTATCATGCATACCGTTAACAAGTTATTGGTATGTCATCTTAGAGCAACATCATCCACTCCCAATAACATACTATTCACTCAAACACCTGTCCCTCATAACACACAACTAACACGTTATTGGATCCCACTTTTTGTCATTTCATTTTATTTAATAAAAACAAAAACACATTTTATTAAACACCTAATAAAATTACAATACGTAAATTAAAGCGATAATTCCATATTTACCCAACTTAAATACCAGAATTCCATATTTACTCAAAACACAAGTTTTTAGTGCATAAGTACAATGCTTTTAAGCAAGTGTTAGGTATATATGGAATTATGGTGTTTAAGTTGGGTATATATGGAATTGCCCCTAAATTAAAATTACAACTACTTTTCTCTTCCTAACTCAAAACATTTTTTCTTTCTCAGCTTTGTTTAATAAAGAGTGGTGGTAACATAAAAGATGATGAATTTATAAAACTTGACTGACAATGTGAAGTGGTATTTTTGTTGCATAAAATTTATTATTTATCTTTTATAATTATTTGTAAATTATTTTTAGTGAAAAAGATTAAAGTAAGTGACTATTTAGCATTCCCGGCTCCGGTTCTTGACTATTTCCATATCTCGTGCTCGTTTTTTTTTAATCTGGCTCGTTTTTTGTTCGTTTCTCATATTTTCTTATCCGCATGTACAAAAACACAAAAACACATATATTTGGCATTTATGGGTCGGTTTTTTGTCTTTTAGGTCTTAATTTGGTCAATAAAAGGCATGTGTTTTCACACATACCAGTAAGTGAATCTAAAAATTGGAAAATGACATTGGTTAAAATTCTCAAAACACAAAATGCTAGTAGCATCTTTGCCTTTGACTATACAAGCGGTCCCACCTAATTATTATTGTTTCAAAATACGAGCATAAAGAAGTAGCACAATTATCAAAGATTAAATAACCTTTTGGTTTATTTGGTGTAACAAATCAACCCGAGTCATCTTCTTCCTCCCCAAACCTACAAAACACCCTAAAAACACATCACAAACACAACACACAAACAAAAAGGAAACAAACCCACCAAAAAAAGGAAAAAGAAAAAAAGAAAAACCTTTGGCGTTAGCCACTGAACCAACTCAAACACATTTAGCTTGTGGTTGGCGTGATGCTCGGTACCACGATTAACATGACATTCGTTTCCTTTTTTGCATTTGGCGTGTAAAACTCGACGATACCGAATGCTCTAAGTTTTATAGAATTATTCAGTTTATAAAGAAGTATTCAGTTTATAAAGCCACCTAGACTTTGGCATGCATTTGTGTCACCATACCCATGATCTAAGAAGTATTTAACATGTAACCGATAAATATGTTTAATACTCTCCTTTGACAAATGTGTTTGAAAAAAATAAACAAGTAATATGGCTATAATATGGCTGTACGCCTATTTTCATTGACATAATCCATTCCAGACAACTTTCGTGTTTTACACTTTGATGATTCAGATCAGAAAGGGGTTAAAATCATGATTTAAAATCGATACAGAAATATTTTTTTTTATCAAATGTCAAGTTTTCATACGTTTTTATCCATTTTCATATATTTTTATTCGTTTTCATACATATTATATGTATAAAAATGGATGAAAACGGATAAAAACATAATAAAAATGGATGAAAACGTAGAATAATAGACGAAAACGAATAAAAATGTATGAACACGGATAAAAACGTGAGAAAAACGAATGAAAATAATAAAAACATGAGAAAATGGATGGAAAACGTATAAAAACGGACGAAAACTGATAAAAACCTATGAAAACATGCGAAAACGGATGAAAATGTAAGAAAAACGGACGGAAAAGATACTAAAAACGTAAGAATAGTCAATGAGGACTAACGATGCCAATATTTTAACTCAATAAGGACTGACGATGCAAATATTTTAACTCAATGAGGACTAACAATGCAAATATTTTAATTCTATAGTCAATGAGGACTAACAATGCAAATATTTTAATTCAATGAGGACTAACGATGCAAATATTTTAACTCTATAGTCAGTGAGGACTAACAATGCAAATATTTTAACTCAATGAGGACTAACGATGCAAATATTTTAACTCTTGTTAGGAGATAACGGAAAATAATTTGCATCGTTAGTTCTCATTGACTGATATTACTAGCGAATGGATGGTTTTGTGCCAACTTTACTAATGGAGGGATGATTTTATGTCAAAAAAAAGCACGAGGATGTAAAGCAAGCAAAGGCCAAACCATAGGGATGTATTTTGGACTTTTCTCTTTTTGTGAACCTACTTATTTGTCTTAAGATGATTTATGTAATTTCTCGTAATTTTTGGAGATGGTTTGGTATTTTTTAAAAATTACTCGAGAAAGTTACTCAATACCGACAAGAAACTGAGTAAACAATTTCTTTTTTGTAAAAAGCACTGTCTTAAGAGCATTTTGAGTGATAGAGCTAGTTGAGACACTTGTACAACATTTTTATACCTTTTCGTGGACGGCAAATCGCGTCGTAACGATAAATATCGAAGGAGCTATGGCCCCGAGACCATAGGTGTAGTATTCTGAATTTGTAACAACAATGACACCTTGTTATGTTTTTGACTTTATAAAATAATTGGTGATGAACCAAGCCTCGTGGCTTCCTTTTTTGTAAAATAGACTCGAAAACAATGTATCTAAACCCTTTTAATTACTAGCATTCTTTAGAAATCAAGCGAGCAATAACCCGATTTTGTGATAGTTTTATGAAAAATAAGTCATTGCTGGACATTTTCTTTGTTTCAATAAAACCCGACACTTCAAACTTATTTTCTTGAACTGGAAATGTGAAATAATGCGAGCAGACGCGTTCATCTACGTTTTGAGTGTTTAACGAGGAAAAATGGACTTAAGATGGATTAGATACACTCTTTCCAAAACGGGCGTAGAATAGCTAATTTAACTTAAACTTTCTAGGGTTTTAAAGTAAATGAAAACGCATTTTAAATATACTTCTTAAATGACCGACTTACTTAACTTGTTAAAACCTCAGTACGAGTATATAAACGTGTTAAACATCATAAACTCATACGCATATAGTACGTGTTGCATTTTCCTAAAACGACTTATATTTCTAGGTCGCGGTTAGGGTTTCCCGGTTGTTAATATACATTGCACTTTTTCAATCACATTCACTACTTTAGGCGAGTATAACCCACTTTTTACATTGTTTATACTTATATTTGAAATACTCGGGGTGAGAATATATTGCTTACTTTTACATACAGACAAAAATTCTTTAAACAATTATGCCTACGTAACCGAATGAACCGGTCAAACTGCTATGTACATACATGACCGAATGTACTGGTCAAGCCATTATACATTCATGACCGAATGTATCGGTCAAGCAACGTTAAACCTTGTGGTCCACTTTTATAAATATTTAAACTTATGAGCTCACCAACTTTATGTTGACATTTTAGCGTGTACTTCTCAGGTGTTTGATTTCATTAGCTCGCATTGCATTGGAACATCATTAATAGAGTCTCAACCCGCAGTCAGACCATCATTCAGATTTTTAGCATTGTCTTTACATTTGATGTGAACTTAAAACTATATTAATTTGTAATATGTACTTGTAGCACTTGTACTTGTTAAACCTTTGCTGCTTAATCGAATGTAAACTTTTCAAATAACTCATGTAGATGTCGTTCTTTATATCTGTGACTTTGTGCTATGAAGTCACGCCCCCCGATAACTTTCCACTGCGACATTTTAGAGGTGTGACATAAACTCAAACACATTTCTTTTATCAAATAAACATGAGCTTAAATATTTTGTTTTTAAAATATTTTTAACTTTAATTGACTTTATTATAAGATTTGATATTCTAAATTTAAATAAGTTTATTTTTGAGTGAATGCAATCATTTTATATTTACATTGTAGAAAAATGGTAACTAAAAATATTTAGACATTTTTTTTAAAGAATTAATTTCATATATCACCCTACTTTCATAATTAATTTCATATATATTCAAAGAAGTATTAAATGTATAATGTACAATATTTTTTTGATGCATGTTTTGATATATATGAAATTTCTAACTCAAAGAAATGAAAACATGAAATTGCATTTTTTTTAAATAAACAATTTTATTTAGGTTATACGAGCAATCAAACTTATTTAGATTATTATTTTAATAAACAAACAACACATAATTACTCGTAATACAAAGTCTTTGCTAAAAAAATAAATCTTCTTATACGCAAAAAGATAATACCAAAACCCACTCCACATATTTGATATTTCTCTCTTTTGACCCATGAGTTTGACACGTTCATATTAATCCGTATTCTTTTACAACACATGCAAAAATACAATACTAATACTCGCACCCAGCCCAAACCTATTTATGCAATCGATTCGCCTTTATTTTATGTACCCACTTTTATAAATGAGTAAATTACATGGTTCGTCCCTGTGGTTTGGCCAAAATCCCTAATTGAGTTCCTATCTTTTCAATTGTTCCAATTGAGTCCTTATTTAGAAACTATGTAACACAGTTAGTCCTTATCGCTAACTGTCGTTATCTTCTCCGTTAGCTCCTAGTCCTCAAGTAGCAAAGTTAGTCCATTAACCAAACGATCATTTGCAACGTTAGTCGTTTCACTAACGGTCGTTTCTAATTAACTCAAACTTTGGTTTTCTTACACGTTTTCTCCCGTTTTCGTCCGTTTTTTTTTATGCTCTCGTCCGTTTTTTAACGTTTTCTTCTGATTTTTTACATTTTCGTATGTTTTCGTCCATTTTTTTTACGTTTTCATCCATTCTTTTACGTTTTCTTTTGTTTTTTTATGTTTTCCTCTGATTTTTTACGTTTTCATCCATTTTTTACGTTTTCGTCTGTTTTTTTGTTACTTTTTCGTCATTTTTTATGTTCTCATCCATTTTTGTAGGTTTGTATCCTTTTTTTAAGTAAAAAATGGACTAAAACTTAGAAAAATAGCCGAAAACATAAAAAAACGGATGGAAGCTTAGAAAAACGGAAGAAAGCTTAGAAAAATGGACGAAACGTAAAAAAATCGGACGAAAACATAAAAAAATGGACGAAAAGGTAAAAATAATAGTGGAAAACGTAAAAAAAGGACGAAAACGTAAAAACGGATGAAAACGTTAAAAATCAGAGGAAAACGTAAAAAATCAGATGAAAACATAAAAAAACGGACGCAAATGTTAAAAAAAACAGACGGAAATGTAAAAAATTGGGGGAAACGTAAAAAAAAGGACGAAAACAAAAAAAAATCAGAGGAAAACGTTAAAAAATGGACGAAAACAAAAAAAAACAGACAAAAGCTTAGAAAAACGAACGAAAACCTAAAAAACGGATGAAAACGTAGAAAATAAGAGGAAAACGTTAGAAAAACGGATAAGAGCATAAAAAACGAACGAAAACGGGCGAAAACGTGTAAGAAAACCAAAGTTTGAGTTTATTAGAAACGGCCGTTAGTAAAAGGACTGACGTTGCAAATGATCTTTTGGTTAATGGACTAACTTTGCAATTGAGGACTAGGCGCTAACGGAGAAGATAACGACAATTAGCGATAAGGACTAACAGTGTTACCTAGTTTCAGAATAAAGACTCAATTGGCGCAATTGAAAAGATAGGGACTCAATTAGGGATTTTGGCCAAACCACATGGACGAACCATGTAATTTACTCTTTATAAAACACTCACAATTTACGTTCTTGATTTCATGCCATTTAATCCGTAATAAAAAGTCTCATTCACAAGATTATACATCAAATCAAATTTCTGGGTTTGTTTCTTAAACAAGCAAATGAGAAAGATTATAGAAATGGAAATGCTTTTAAATTGGAATTTGCAAAAGTAGGGGGCACTTTTTAGTTTAAAAAAAAAAAAAATTAGTTTTGTGCGACTGTTTTAGATAGTGTGATCTTATACAAACTGTGATATGTGTTCAAAGTTACTTGGGATGTTTTTTGCTAGAGCGAAATAACATTTAGCACGACAACTTTTTTTTCTCGATCGACAAGACATTTTTGTCTTATTAAACAAGTAGGTCTTAGTTTTCGAAAATGATAAAAGATCAAGTGATGGGACCCACTTGTCTAATAAGACAAAAATGTCTTGTTGATCGAAAAAAACTTGTCGCACTAAATGTCACTTCGCTCTAGAAAAAAACCGTAAGAATTTAGGGAGATTTTACAATATGAATTTAAACTTAAACTTAAGAGCTGGAGGAAGCATTAATTTTCGAAGCATTAATTTTCGAATTAATTCAGATACTAAGTTGGATAACGAAATTTATGTGTCATATGGTGGATTACCATTAGAAGATAGAAGATGGGATTACTTTTATTCGAACTCAACCAGTAACAGCAATGGTTCTATGTTCTTTAAGTTGTATGACTCAGATGAAAAAAACTATCGGTTTTTAGTCATTACTGTAGAGATTCCAACGGCCCAGCATCTCACCAAGTCCATCATATAAGCCCAACTGAGGTTCCATTCTAAAACCAATTGGTGATAGAAGGAGTAGCCCACCAAGCTTATATGTTAACTTTGAGATTATAGTTCTACCGATGTGGGATTGGGTTTGTACACCCAACAATCCTCCCCTCAAACCCAAACCACCATGGGCCTCCCCTTCGACTATAGCCACGATCCCACCTTTTCCATACCGCCGACCTTTACCATCGGAACACACCGCCTTTTACCGGCTTCCTTTCGGTACAAGGTTTACCGGGATCCACTAATACCGTCGAACCGGG
>LBNU01026032.1:151569-162538 GCA_014162995.1 Artemisia annua
GCTTATGTATACTGTAAGGACCAATATCACTGTTGCCCTTCTTATTATCCGATGTGTGATTTTGAAAGGACTTTGCGCCTTAAGCTTAGTTTTTAGTTTGTTTCTTAATGATTGTAATGTTATGCAAGTTGTTGGACTCAAAGAATGCCATATATTAAAGTAGCCTAAGAGAGCCAAAAATAAAAAGACCTGGAAAGAGTTCACGAAATCTAAAGTTTAAACTTGGATTTTGAGTTAGTCACATAACAGGATTATGTGAATTTAACAATTTCTTCAATGAAATTAATAAAATGATCATCTAATTTTCTTATTAACAATTGCTTTAATGAAATTAATAAACAGATCATCTAATTATCTTATTAACAATTGCTTCAATAAAATTGATACAAAGATCATCTCATTTATAAGTGAGTCATTGTTATTTATATGAGTAATTGTTATTTATATTCTACATTCATATTTAAAGTAGTTTTCCTCACAAGCTATTTGATAAATAAAGTTTGTTATATGATAAAATGTAAATGTGTATAATTTTTAATATGCGTTTAAATAATTAGTTGTAAATAAAACTCATATATTTAGCAGATTTAAACAAAAAGAACATTATATAATTAAGAGTTAACTTCAAAAATGGTCCCTGTGGTCTACCGGGTTTAACGAAAATGGTCCCTATACTTTTTTTCTAACGGATCCACTCCCTGTGGTTGCGACTCATAACGGGTTTGGTCCCTCAGACCAACTGTCGTTAGTTTTTTCCGTTAGTCCATTTGCAATGTTAGTCCTTTAACGACCGTTTGCTACAAACATTTGCACCGTTAGTCCTTTATGCTAACGACCATTTATACATAACGCAAGATATGTTTTTCATAAGTTTTTGTCCGTTTTCTGACGGGTTTTCCGTTTTCATACGTTTTACACGTTTTCACCTATTTTCTTACATTTTCATCCGTATTTCTTACGTTTTTATCCATTTTCTTACGTTTTTCCGTTTTCATACATTTTTGTACGTTTATTCTTACGTTTTTGTCTGTTTTCATACGTTTTTGTCCGTTTTTGAACATTTTTGTCCGTTTTTTTTATGTTTTCTTACGTTTATACACATTTTTATTGTCATTTTTTTTATAATTTTTTTATAATTTGGTTTTCTTATAATTTTTTTTCCTAAATATCTTTAAAATTTATACACGTGTGTAAAAATGTGTATAAAAACGTGTATAAAATGGGTATAAAAAGTGTATAAAAATGTGTGAAACTGTATAAAAACGTGTATAAAATGTGTATAAAAAGTGTATAAAAATGTGTGAAACGCGTATAAATTTTATACACATTTTATATAAGTTTTTATACACATTTTTACACACGTGTATAAATTTTAAAGATATTTAGGAAAAAAATTATAACAAAACCAAATTTATAAATAAAAATTATAAGAACACAAAACTATAAAATAAATAAAAAAAGGAAAAACAATCGTAAAAATTTATAATAAAAATGTGTATAAACGTAAGAAAACGGATTAAAACGTATAAATACGGATGAAAATGTATAAAAACAGACAGAAACGTATGAGAATTGAAAAAACGTAAGAAAAATGGACACAAACGTATGAAAACGAAAAAACGTAAGAAAAAAGGACAAAAACGTAAACTTGACGAAAACGTATAAGAACGGACAAAAACGTATAAAAACGGACAAAAACGTATGAAAATGAAAAAAACGGACAAAAACGGACAAAAACGTATGAAAAACAGACAAAAACGTAAGAATAAACGGACAAAAATGTATGAAAACGGAAAAACGTAAGAAAAACGGATGAAAATGTAAGAAAATACGTGAAAACGTGTAAAAACGTTTGAAAACGGAAAACCCGTAAGAAAAACGGTTAGAAAACGGACAAAAACTTATGAAAAAAAAATTTTGAGTTATGTATAAATGTCGTTAGTATAAAGGACTAACGGTGCAAATGTTTGTAGCAAACGGTCGTTAAAGGACTAACATTGCAAATGGACTAACGGAAAAAACTAACGACAGTTGGTCTGAGGGACCAAACCCGTTATGAGTCGCAACCACAGGGAGTGGATCCGTTAGAAAAAAAGTATAGGGACCATTTTCGTTAAACCCGGTAGACCACAGGGACCATTTTTGAAGTTAACTCTATAATTAATCATACAAAAAACATGATAAAAATAAATAAAGAAATCCATAAATTTAAATTTTCGAAAATTACAAATGCAAATACAAATAAAATCACATGATTAGTGCGAATCACAAAACATGCCCGTCCATTGGGCGGGCCATGACCACTAGTATGTGTGTGTGTGTGTGTGTGTGTATATATATATATATGTGCATCATGATGACTGGCACAATCATAAGCAACAACTGCAGGTATGACCTCTTAAATGGTGGTGTCAAATGTTGGATGTCATTCAGGTGAGTCAACCACTCACCATAGTTGTCGGTGAGTCAGTCATTGACAACGCAGATGCACTCAAAGGACATGGCATTCCGGAGATTCCTTTTGTCGAAGGTAAGTATTCTATGATAGTCCATGTCAATATTGTCTGTTGTTTATTGCTATTTAGTGTTAACAATACCTTCGTAACATTGCGTGTGCATCAGGTGGTGGTCCATTCATATTGGATTTTGGGAGCGGGGTCATACGCAGGGATACAAAACCTTTTTTAATTCAAGCGGGATGCCCCATAGAAAAACAGTTCAACGACCACGTTGTTGGTGATCCTGAGAGTGATTCAAGCGGTTAGCTGCAAGTTGATTTTGCATTAAATGATTGATTTAAATCACTGTTATAAAATGTAATTTGAATTTTGTATTTAAACTTTCCTTTTCTAATCTGTAATGAATTCCCTTTGGCAATTCAACGTTGGTAATTTCGTCATATTACTAACATCTAAGTTTTTTTGACTATAACACAGGTGAATTAAAAAGGACTGGACACATATACAACAGAAGTTTTGAGCACAATAAGCATTTGAAGGTGTGGTACACCTACGCAATGTTTGAAACATCTGCCATTGAAGAGGTACAACAAGAAAATGTTGTTCGGGAGAATCCAAAGGGATCATCTAATGAGCAAGGAGCTATGATTGGTAAGCATGATTTTTTTCCACTTCATGTTTCCATGTGTTACTTACGCTAGATGCATGAGCTGTTTTTCTTTCTCAGATGACATTGGCTCAGATATTGAGAACTCACAGGCTGCAACTGCACATGCAAGATCTCACCTTACGCAAGCATTAAAAACACAAAGTGCCAACTCTTCTATGGTAAACACTTGAAAGTTCTTGGTTGCATAATTACTTTACTTACGTTAGTTTTATTATCAGGTGATACCAGCTTTTGAGGAAGCTGTTGCATTGCATGTCTTTGGGTGGCATTAGAAGGTGAGATATATTTTGGTTATAGTTTCAGGTATTACGTAATCTTATGATGATACTTTGTAAGGAAAGTCGTTTATTTGTTTCATATATCTCACCATCTTTTCACGATTATTGTGCTATTTGGAAGTATCTTTCCATGGCTAAATTGACATGACTCTGTGGGCATTCTTCAAATGTGTTGCAAATAACAGAGGTAGGTTGTTTCATTCCAGAAATATGCATACGTGTAAAGGTAGCATGATTTACTAATTTAGTTGGTTATGTTGTTTTTCATCCTTAACGTGGTCAATGGGTCGAATTGGTTGAAAGTTGTCCGTAGTGTACATTTTTGCTTAAAAGCTTCATAAACCGCTATGGTAAAAAAATTATAATAAATATAGAACATGATAGTCTTTTGAATCATATTTTGCTAGCTATATTTAGTAAGAAAAGCATTAACAACTTCTTAAGTTCTGTTACAGATAGTCCAGGTTCAGAGAACCGTGCTTCTTAAAATGATGTTAATGCTAACCTAAGCTTAATACCATCCTAGGTATCTGTAGTCCTCAAGTTCCCAACTTCAAGTGACCGATAAGCATCGAAAATTTTGTAGAGGAAAGAACTAAATGAAAAGGAGAAAATCAAGGTAATTCTAATATATCACAAGTGTAAGTGTAATATATCATTAACCATTAATAAAGTAGAAGTTAGTCTCTTTTGATATGTAGTGTATGCACAGAAATGAAGTACGGGAATTATAACACAAGGTTGATTATTCTATATCATATTTTGATATAGAGATGGGACTTATGTAAGTAAACTAATCATAGATCCATGGATCATTTAGTATGACCTGTAGTTTAACCCCTTTCTCATATTTCAAATGTGG
Organism: Artemisia annua; assembly: GCA_014162995.1. NCBI lineage: Eukaryota > Viridiplantae > Streptophyta > Magnoliopsida > Asterales > Asteraceae > Artemisia > Artemisia annua. Next base: position 155,839 of record LBNU01026032.1, read on the forward strand.
ACAAGTGAAGTATGACTAAATGAGAATTGATGGTGATTAAGGCTATATACCCCCTACTAGAGTCTTTTGCGGTCCAATAGGATAACTAAACACCACCGGAATGATCCATAGTACAACCTTTTATGTAGTTAATTATGATAGGAAGGTCAAGCTCAATAAGCATAAATGTATATAATTTTTATTTGATATAATCTCATAATACAACCTTTCATGTAGTTAATTATGATAGGAAGGTCAAGTTCAATAAGCATAAATGTATATAATTTTTATTTGATATAATCTCATAATACAACCTTTCATTTAGTTAATTATGATAGGAAGGTCAAGCTCAATAAGCATAAATGTATATAATTTTTATTTGATATAATCTCATAATACAACCTTTCATGTAGTTAATTATGACAGGAATGATCCATAGTACAACCTTTCATGTGGTTCTTTTACACTAAAACCCACAAGGCCACAACTTTAAAACAAAAAATAGAGCAATCTCCAATCATCTGACGCAAGGGTTCACCACACAAGCTATAAAAGTTTACATATCTCAAGAATTTAGCTAATGTTGAGACGGATCCTTCTACACAGTCCATTAAAGGGCTTGAATTTGAGTTCCAAAGAATAAAACTTACAAAAAAGAACATACAAGTGAACTGATATACAGGGAGATTCTTTATTACCAATTATACCTGCACCCAAGCCTAAATTACCAGGTCTGACAAATATTCATATCCATATTCCTGTACTGTTGTAAACGAACTAATGTTCATTGCCTAATATGTGCTATGTTACTATTTTTTTTAATCCTAATGTTTGCAAATGAAGAGTAATTTAAAAAAAAAATAAAAAAAAATAAATAAATAAATAAAATCCTTCTTTGTAACTCATTCCAATACAAGAAGAATTCAGTGCTTATTAGTTTATGATTTAAGAAAACCCGACCTAAGTGCATGCCAAAACGGTGATTCGTCATTATTTTTCACTTTCTGGATTCTTTCTTTAGTTATAGTATTTAGGTGCTTATATATCTAATAGGTTCACATCTTTGATAAGTTCTAATCTCAAACTTTACCCAACAACATGTTTTGTATCACTGACCCTTATGGACTGCATAGTGCATCTACTTGATCAGTTAAACTAGACGCCCATTTTTATCTCATCTTGAAACCAATAGCCTGATTCTCCTCTTATTCATCTGGTTGAAGTCAAACCTTTTTCTTTGATAAGTTTTTAGATATTAATTTAAGGATGATATTTATATGGAATTTGTAGGTCTGATATATACAGCTTTGGCGTGGTATTATGGGAAGTTTCCTCCCAGTAGATCCGTTAGGATACTCTCAACTCAATGCAGGTACGTCTTTTCTTCCAGAGTTCGGTCAAACTTATTGTCTTCCATATACAAAATTTATGCAAGTATGGCAAATATATAAATAAATACAGAATGGATTGTTTGACGTTGCAGGCAAACATGTGCTACTTTAGAAAGGGTTTCAAAATGTGCTTTGTGTATGCATAACAGGTCATCGGAGCTTATGACAGGTAGGGTTTATGAATCAATGGCTAGATTTTCTGAACGATGTGGCTCCCTAATGGGATTCTCTCATTGAACGATGTTGACGCAGGTTCATATCTTATCTTTGGCTATTAAAATTTGTTTTGTACTAAAACCTTTTATTCTTTATGTTTTTGTGTTTACAATTTTACAATGGAAAGTTTAAAAACTTGACTGAAAATGTCTACGCCATAAGAATGTGTTAACAGCTTTTTGTAAACAAATTTTAAAAATAAAATTTTTTTGGGTAAAAGGGATTTTTCACCCTGGTAAAATGAAAAAAAAAATAATTTGACGCTTTCGTGATCAAATATGTTAATGTTTTTTGGTTTCAGTGTATGTGCAGCAGCATTCAAAGCTTAAAGAATGTGGTCTTTTGGGTAACCGTGATTAGCTTATTTTTCATCACTGGCAAGTGCCTAATGTTACTATATCGGACTCAATCCAAGGGTCGTCAAGAAAGTTGCGGTGATTGGTGTAGGTTTAATGAGTTCTGGAACAACTAAGGCCCTAATCATCAGTAACATATTTGTTGTTCTTAAGGAAGTCATCTCTAAGCATCTTCTTAAAGGGATAAAAATAGTAGAAGGTATGATATGCATTTTTGACAAATCGGGTTTATTCTGCCACTTTCTTGACTCAGCTTAATTAGTGAAATGTTTCTCCAAGAAAAGAAGTTCAAGTCTGCGTCTTTGTTTTCAGTGGCGTTTTATCGGAGGGATATTGATGGAAAGATTGTCATGGAATTGATAAAACCTTCTGCCCAGGGCTCGGTTTGGCGATGTGCGAAGTGATTGATGGCACAGGCGGCCTCCATTTTTTCAGGGGCCCCAAAATTATAAACACAAGGGCTGATATAATTTATATGTGTGCTGAACATGTTGCAGACTTGCAGGCATCAACCTGATGTAGGAAAATAGCAGATATCTATCTGAGGACCAGTGTATAATTAATGTTGTATTGTAGCTGATATAGTGGTAGCTTTAAAATAGTTAATGGAGTAGACTACATGTCAACCACAAAATGACACTCCTACACGACTCACATATATTTTAATACGTGCATTAAAATGTAGGCTTTTAAACTTGGGTCACATACATATTTGATGGTACGTTGATTCAGGGGTCCAAATGACGAGACTTGATTGCCAAACACGTGGACCTGTTTATCCGTATCACTCGAGAAATAAGGTGTATTGTTAGAATGTATTCGGGACCTTCTCCCTGTATACACTGACGAGCAATTCAGATACGAAAGTATTGCACAATGTAAATAAGGTAACAATCTTTAGTAGAGAGACACTATTAGGTGTTTTTTCAATGAATGAGAATGTGTTTATTTATTTTATAGAGAGACACTATTAGTTGTTTTGGTACTTTCTTTTCTAATCTACAGGGTGGTTGGACAAGAATTTCTCAGCCAGTAGGAGGTAAGCTATTATATATGTTTGCTTCTTTAACAGGACTTAATGGGTAAATGTGAAATAAAATAAAGATTTATGGGTCGGACTGAATATTTTTGCTTAGTTCATTTGAGTGCGTTAATTCTTTATTCTTATTCTTTTCAGGTTCAATTGCGCCATAATCATGCTCAAGAAATCTGTCTCACCATGGCAACATAAGGTATTAATAATTTGAGCTTTTTTTTTTCTGTAACATGCTACTACCTATAGTCTATTGATCACATACTTATTAACAGCCACATTCAGAGAAGGTTTTTGTTGGGAGTAGGGCAATACCTGTATATAAAAGAATCAGAGGAAGCTGCGTTGATATTGATTAGGCATGAGTTGAAACTTTATAACATGTGGTTTTTTATAAAAAAAAAAAAAATCAGAGGAAGCTGCGTTGATATTGATTAGGCATGAGTTGAAGCCGGCAACAGTATTAGCAATATACCTATTGCACTTATTCATGCAAAAATGACAGCTATGCTTGCAATGAATCAACATCGCCGCAAGAAGGTATCCACGCACATCTTTTTCGTGACGTCTTTTTTTCCTTTTCATTATCCCATATTAAGACACTGAAAATGTTAGGTCACCCTATTGTAAACACAAGTATTGATTTGATAGAAATAAGATGAGAAATAGAGTTTGGTTGATTAGATCAAATATGAAGAATAAAAGTGCAAGAGTTTCTTATGAAAATGAAATAACCAACAAGAAATAGGATTGCATGAGTGTCCTATTTATAGGTAAGGAGCTAGGGCAACACTTCCCTATTCCTTCCTTTCTAATTCGTGTGGGCTTGAGGCCCATTGGACGTGTATTGGACTTACACGTTTACATGATAAACATAATTAATCTAGCAACCTATTACATTTACTGAAATAACCGAGACTTGATTAAATGTTGATAAACTTAGGTCCTAACAATCTCCCCCTAAGGATCGGTTATGAAGGAGTGATGTTCGTCACGGTCATTTGAGGTTGCTTGACGTCTTTGTCTTTGGACTTTAGTTGTTAACTTTCATAGCTTTAGACGTCTTCAAAAATGATTAGTAGAAATGATTCATCGCTCTTTGTTCTTTATCTTTGATGATGAGATAGTGATCACATGATGTGGTAGTCTGCCATTCGTCACTCTGTTAGACTCCAGTGGATCTGCATCTTTCCGACATGCTCATACATCTTTGACGTTTGAAACTTTCATTCGTGTGAAGCTCTCTTTTCATACATGAAGATTCTTTGTGTTGACGTAGCATACTTCTTTAGACGGTGCATTGCTTTTAGATCGTTTGTCTTAATTACTTGGTAGATTCTTTTGGCATGGAATCTATCTTTGACTTTTGTGTTGCTTTGATCTTTCATGAGAGCTTTAATAGTTGTTGAGATGTAAGTATGAGCATGTGGAAGCTGGTGTTCAGGATGGTGGTTGTACCTACATTGAAACAGTTAGCAATAATACATCCGGTACTTACAGGTTCGGAATTAGAATTTGTCAACAACATAGTGTGAAGACTCCTTCTAATCCTTACCAAGGCCGTTCCTAATCGGATTCCCCCTAGAGGGCTTACACAGACATACATGCGTACACCCACGATTAGGTGAGTCGCTGGAGATTACCCCACGACTGTAGACCGTTTGAAACCATCGAACACACTAAGCGTAATCCACAAGGAATCACCGAAGTGACCTGCTGTCAGGGCTGTTTGATGTTGACCCTGGCAGGATTTCCGTTCAATCATTCGAGAAATACTTAAGTAAATCCCTCATAAACGTTCAAGGCAGATTGCTAAGATCTGCGAAGGACTCGATAATTTACACTTAGTGTCCAATGATGCAAGACACTTAGTGTAGAAGTATTTTGTGTTCCTAAGAGATCTTTTATGTTATCTCGTGGCTCTAGACTCGATAAGTGCACATTTGGTTTCCTATGCGGAGGCATGGAGCAGAGGGCCTCCTGTTTCAATATCAACCATCTCTAATAGACGATCGATAGATTACACTGGTTCCCCGTTAGAATGAAACAAAAATCTTTTGAGAGATGCCTGAATGGCTAAGAAGGTTTAGGTGCATTGCGTTACTGGGTCCATGATGTCTTTATCTTCAATACCGGTGTTGCCTTAGCAACATCCAGTAGCATATGAATTGAACCCGGTGTCTGACCTAAGGTTGATAAAATGGAGGGCTATTTCTTTTCACCCTTTTCATTCATTTTCTTTTTAATTCTTCAACCCCTTCTTTCTCCTTTCATTCTTTTCTCCTTTTGTTATATCATACCTAAGGACTTCTAATTTCTAACTATTGGTGATGTCCTTGGGTAGATCCCTCCGGTTTAGGCGGATCATAGGACGTTTTTTCCTATCCTTAATCACCTTGTAACTCCATGACTATCCTATTGATGCCTTTAAACCAAATCATTGAAAATCTCTGAAAGTGTTTGTGAGTATAAAACTTTTTGTTAACACTTTGAGGTTTTGGATTTCTTATAAAAGACTCCCCCTCCACATATGCTTATGAATGTTTTCAGAAATTTGCATATGCGGGAAGAGTTGGCACTTTTGAATTGATCCACTCTTAATAGACATATACCCGAGGGACACGTTTACGTTGCTTAGTTAAAGGGATGCATTATCAGTTTTTAGGTGATAACTAGCCCTAATAACTAACTTGAAGTTGTTAACATTCCTAAAAGGAAGTTAGACCCGTCAAAGTAAACATCTAGAAAGAGTTTCTCAAAACGGTACTTTCTACTTGGATAAGTCCTTTCAAATACTAACATTTGTTGTTTCGTCAATTCGTGGGTCAATTCTGAGTCGAGCTCGCACAAGATAAGACTTTTGACATCATATTTTAATCACTTTTCTTCTTCTCCCCCTCAAAAATAGCATATCAAATGTTGTTTTTGTAAACGTTTTGATTAAAATATGCCTTTTTGAGTCTTATGAAGAGAAATCAACAAGACTTTAAGATTTAAGAACGATGTTTGAAATCAAGTACTCCCCCTCAACAAGTGATTACTTATTGAGGTGTAATACTTGTCTTTTGAGTAGAATTGAAGAAATACTGAAAGGTTTGATATATTCTGCTCAAAGGTAAGAAGCTTTCGCTCCTTATATTAGGATTGTAGCACTGATGCGTACCACAGGGTCCTTTAAGTACAAAGTGCGGGTTGTACACTGTTATGTATGCACAAGCCTTAGTAATTACAAATCAATTCAAATAAATGAAAATATTGAAATGTTGGTACCGGAAGAATGTAAGCTGAAGTTCATCATTCAACTATGCATCAAAGTCTGTGAACTGTGGATCTGGTCGTCTAAATGTCAAGACCGGAAATGAAGGACGAACACCAATGTAGCTTTCCAACCTTCTGATCTGTTGGCGACGGTACAACCTTTCTTCAATGGTATGGACAAAGTTGCGTATCATTCTGCGTCCATTAGCTTTCCACCTTGTTTCTCGACCTTCTTTCAACCTCTTCTTCTCATCATCTAACCTTTCTGCCAACCCATCACGAACTCTTTGAAGTGTCTCATCACAAAACTTCAGAATTTCATCGAACCGCATAAGACGAAGTTGATTCTTCTTGTTGAGGTAGATTATTCCAAACGATGGTTGTTGCACGAGAGTATACTGTGATAAATCTAGAATTCCTGGAAATATGAGCTGTGGTTTGGTGAGGTTGATGGTGTTCTGATAACT
>LBNU01026035.1:0-15534 GCA_014162995.1 Artemisia annua
GGAGTTGCACCAAGATAAGTTGTCAGTCGATAGTTGGTAAGTTTACTATATTCTTATATATAGTTGTAAATGACAATTTTAAGGCATTTTGCAACTTACTGAATATATGATGACAATGCAGTGTTGGATAATGGTGGCAATTGCTATCTTTATAACTATAAATATTTTTATGAAAATCATTGACAATAAATGGCGAGTAGAATGATTTCTATTGCAAAGTTGAGAAAAGTTTAAAGTGATGAGTTTAAGCATAGAAATGCTACTTGTTACATTAGTTTATATCCTTTGCAACGATACTGTCCAGTTGTGAAAGAAGAAGTAATACATTTCAAAAATATGTTACACTTTAATTTCTCAGATGAAGGAATTAAAAATGTTGTATTTTGATGATATCAGATTGTTTGTTGTTGCAACAAAAGCAACTCTAATTACTCTTACTCATTTCAAAAAACTACAAAAGGATAAAAAAAAAACTATATTAAGTTAGAAACATTTTTTAGTCTTTGAAGATTCTTTTAACTACTCATATGCTGCATTCTTTGGTTTATCGGTCAAGGTTTAAAGTTGAAGAGGCAGTACTAGAAGGAGGAACTCCATTTGACAAGGCTCATGGAACGTCTGGATTTGAGTATACAGGGTTGGATGCTAGGCTCAATTTGATTTTCAACAAGGCCATGGTAGATACTTCTATTATCGTGATCAAAGAAGTTCTCAACTCTTACCATGGTTTTGACAACCTCAAATCTCTGGTTGATGTTGGAGGTGGTCTTGGAATCTCCCTCAATATGATTATATCAGAACACCCGAAAATTAAAGGCATTAACTTAGATCTGCCACATGTGATTCAACATGCACCGCAATATCCTGGTATGTTTATTGCNATATTGGGGGTGGTCTTGGAATCTCCCTCAATATGATTATATCAGAACACCCGAAAATTAAAGGCATTAACTTAGATCTGCCACATGTGATTCAACATGCACCGCAATATCCTGGTATGTTTATTGTCACGTTTCTTGCAAAATGGTACACATTCTTAGTACTTTTATTTGTGCAAGTGTAGGTATAGAACATGTAGGAGGAGACATGTTTCAAAATCTTCCGCAAGGTGATGCCATTTTCATGAAGGTAATCTGATCCTGCTCGAGTAAATTTTATACTTAGAAATGACCATCTTTGTTATTGATCATAACATAACTATTATGCATGATATAGTGGGTTCTACATGGTTGGAGTGATAGTAATTGCATAAAATTGCTAAAGAACTGCTACAAGTCTCTACCAGAACATGGGAAAGTTATCGTTGTAGACAATATTCTTCCTGTTCTACTGGATACTAGCTCTTATGTGAAATGCGGCGTCAATTCTGATACAATCATGATGACTCAAACTCCTGGAGGAAAGGAGCGAACGGAGGATGAATTTCTAGCCTTGGCTAAAGGTGCTGGATTTGGTGGTATGAGAAAGATATGCAAGGTCTGCACCTTTTGGGTCATGGAGTTCTACAAGTAGTACTATCCTTGTTATATAAGACGTGGATGGCAATTTAAAACCTAAGACTATTCTTGTTAAATAAGTTACGGTTTTCGTGACATAAATTAATTGGTTTTACCAAGCTCACTAATAATTATATATATTGTTGTAACATTAATTTTGTATACTTTAATTTATTTCAACTAAACCACGAGTCGTCAAGCCATCATAACAATCTCTGTCTGCATGCCCTGCTTTCTCTTATTATTTATCTTTTTGAACATCAACTCTCTCTTAATTCGACTCAAAGCTTTCTTGCATGTTTTAACGGGTTTTGCCATATGTTGTTTAAGAAGTTTGAGACTTGAATTACATATTGATAATATTTCAATGGTTGAAAATTTTAATCTTAATGTCTGCATTCTTATAAAATACAGAATAAATAAAAGTTGAAAAAACATGTAAGATGTTATAACTTGCTACAAAACTGTTACTAACAAACGATTTTTTTTTGTAACGGCCCAAGATGTGATATTCACCCATATCCGTTGTACTTAAACGTTTTTTTGAGTAATACATTTACCCTGGAAACCCTTTACCAAAACAAAAATGTTTCTAACAATTCTTAACTTTAATACAATGGTAAGAATTCTTATTACATTATACATTGAAAATGCACAAGCTTGGTTATGTGTTTAGGATTCATTTAAGTATCTTGGTTTCTCGTGTACTTTGCACTAAACATCACGGGAAGTCATCATTCAATATGGTATTAAAGTGGGTTCGGTCACGAGACCTACTTGGATGGTGGCCGCTATGAGACATTGCCTCTATGCTACCCCATCAAACTCTAGCCGCCGTTTATCCCCTTTCTAAATGTAAGAAATGCATGCAATTTTCGGCCAAAACATCACATGCATATTGTTTTGGCTATAACTTTCAAAGTGTTTAAAGTTAACTGATGCGGTTAGTGTCATTCTCTTTATTTTTCAATTTTGTACCATAAAAATATATATATCATCACCGCTAGGTCACTTTTGCTTATTGTTTTTGTTTTGCTTTTAACTGTTGTTTGAAGATTTGTCTCCACTTGTTGTCTGATGTTTTCATCAACTCTTTGCTTTCATTTGTTACTATTTTGATTTGTTTTTGTTGATGCTTGGAGATTTGTTTTCGCTTACCGTCTGATAACTTCATCAACTAAATTAGTTAACTAGTTATTGCTATCATGTTAAAAAATTTCTCTCCTACCTAGTTTTAGTCATTTCGTCGCTCGAACTGCAAGAAATTTTATCATCCACAGATTCTTTCTTCCATTTTGCAATCTTCGTTTTCTTTCGAAAGATATGTAATTAAATGCTATTTTCTTGTGTTTTAACCTTTTTCAACAATAAAACTATTTTTTATCAATAAATTTGCCACGAGTTATATTATTATTATATTGTTATCATTACTACGGACTATTATTGTTAAAGTGCAACTGCTAGTATTATTATCATTACCACTTTTACTATTATTGTTATCGTTATTACAAGCTATTATTGTTATAAGTGTAGAGATACTAGTAGTATTATCATTATTGCATTCCTTATTGATGTATTATTTACACACTAGTATAGCCGAATTCTCATGCTATGCGGCAACAAAAGAAAGGAAAAATATTTTGCCGTTGGTAGCTACAAACGAAAACACCAAAAGAGGTATATTGTAGTTGTTGACCAAATTTAGAACGACACATAAAGCATTTTAAGATTGTGCAATATTTTCGAAAAATCTCGTACTCGTTAATTTTTTATCTCAATCTAACACACATTAAATAAAATAAAATAATTCAATCAATATAAATTAAATAAAACAAAACAATATTAATATTCATGATATTTATGTACTATTGATAGTATATGGGAGCTCCAGCTCCACTGGCTAAAGCCCATACACTCGAAACATGCCCAAAACAAGCCCACCAAGGCTAAGCCCTGCCATAATCAGCCTGGAAAAGACGCTCCCAAGCCAGGCACGATAAGGAACTGACTAGCTGACAAACAAATTCAGGTAACGACTTGCCAGGCCGCCTAGGTCAGGACCGTTAAATAGATACTGTAGAAACTAGAAGGGGGGGGGGGGGTTGAATAGTTTCTCCTTTTTAAATTACGTTTTAAAACTTTTGAAAAAATCTTTTTATTCCTTTTGAAAATCGATTGATTCAAAGTTGTGTGATATCAATTAATGATATATAAGAATACAATAGATATGCACGAAGTAAAGAATAAAGAAGAAATATAAAGGAAAGAAACAACCAAACCGAGACACAAAGATTTATAGTGATTCAACTACGAAGCTCACTCTTCGCCCTACTCCACTCCTCGAGTATCACACTCGAGAGTTCATGATCACTATGTCAACAAACTCCCTTCAGGTACAGAAAACCGTACACCAACGCTTACACCAATTTACGACACTAAGCGGAATGTCGAGTCATAATCCTAGCTAGAACAAATCTACACAGCAACACACACCACTACACGGACGTACACCTCGTCCACTTGGACTTTCACACAATCCAAGTCTTCACACTGCACTTCACGGACTTTCACCTTGTAACACCCCAAGAATTTGGTTCAGCGGAAGACAAAACAGCATTGAGGTGCTATGAAATTGGTACACAACACAAGTATATGATAACGGAATAATATTATCCGTTTAGATAAAACATTTCAAAATCCAAACTTCAACGTTTACATTTATTTAAAAGTACTAAAATAAGGCCCAAAAGAAAACATAAAGATAGGTCCCAAATAAGACATCAGAGTTAAATTGATCCATAAACCATGCCGCTTGCAAGCCTTCAATCATTAGACATCTAACAATATCATCATCAATTACCTGCCCATGCTAAAAAGGTCAGCTAACGCTGGTAAGTTCATGGGTTTAATCATTAAACATAAGCATTTGGACCATAGCAGTTCACTTATTCATTACGCAAGCTAAGTCATAAATTCAAACTCATCGAGGTGTATAAACACCATAGCATCTGATGCGTGCGTATATCGTTGTAGAATACATTATATCTTATCAAGTTTTAAATTTATATTTAGCCGAGTTATCCTATAACATACTTTAACGAGCAGTGTACCCGATCAATGTAGCTAGTTGGTAAGTATAGTGTCGAACACTAAGAGTGGAACGTTAACGCCTTAGATATTTATCAATATTTTAATCCTAAGTTAGTTCTAATAACCTAATCTAACCAAAGGGAGGTTTTCAGCCTGAGATACTGGCACGATTGTAGATTAAGTAAATAGTAAATAAAACAATTAACTAAACAAAACAAGGGAACGAATGGCACACACGTACACAGATAGAAGACATATACAGATAAGAGGCCTGACCGATAGTAGGAAAACTTGTCACACGTTTAATTGCTTAGCTGTATAGGATGAGTGCTAAAATCTATTCTTTCAGTGGAGTCTTAGTTACAGGCGAATAAACTCTTAGTGAGTAAACGAAATAATCATGAAATAATAGTTACAAATTCTAAACATAAGCATAATAGTCTATAACATGATATAAAGACACGACTTAAAGTCGTCTTTCTACTTATACATAACATATATATAATCTTGGTTCTGAATTTCATAGTCTATACATAATATCTGAGCACGTTCATCCTGACTAGACGATGCTTAGTCGTCCTGTTATGAGTGAGAACTTCCCTAACCAACGAGTATTCTTCTAACGGTATATAAATTTATTATACGTGCATGCTTTTCTGATTTGGGTCGTCCACTTAGAACGCAAGTGCTTTTCAAGCACGGGTCATCTACATAGGACGCTTGGTCATCCACTTAGGATGCTACTATAAAAGCACGTGTCATCCACTTAGGATGCTACTTTGGGAGTCATCGTGCACTTCTTAGGCATAATAAACTTGTCAAATCATGCTTCTTGTGAGAATGCTATTCATGGACTGTTTCGGCTATCTCCGAAACTTTGCACAAGTTCCATCATCATGTTTAATCTAGTAACATGAAGCTAATGAACCGTTACTCACCTTTAAGTCTTATTTAGTGATCCACAAGCTTTCCACGAGCACCTAATCACATAATAACCATTCTAATGCTTTTAGAACTTGCTAACACATTTATCTAACATGCATCGGGTCTAAACAACTTAAACATGATCACCTAATGTGCTACTTCATCATTTAACACGCTTTTCTAAAATTACATTTTGTGCAGATTTTCTGAGTGACTGCTGTAATCTGCATTTTACACCCATTTAACTTCCAAATGAACCAAAACTTAAAGAATAGCAATTAAAGTAGACTCAGAGGGCTACAACTTTCGTTTAGACCTCATCTTAATCCGACAAACGGTTTATTCTCAGCGGCCCTTCCAAGTCTACACAAGAGTCATTGTCCTAACTTTAAAACGTGTCTAAAACGAACCAAAACCCATGATAAGCTATTCTACTCTTCACAAAAATTATATTACAACTTATATAACATGTTAAGATCATTTTTCATCAGGCCTTAAGCATAATTTACTAGTTCATGCACCATACAAGCTTGTTCCAAACACTCTTTAGTTTACATACTTAAATATCAACAACAACTAGTATCATTAATCTTTCTATACTAATCACCATAACTTAGCCATATGATTCTTGACATGATTATATCACAACAAGGCTTCTATAATCATAATTCTTAACATGATAACTAAATATGGTTTGAACAAAAAATTATAATATCAAAGCTAGGGTTCATAAGCTTTAATCACAGTAACCTTAATTAAACATAACACTAAATTGACATAAACATAAGACTTAACATGAATTTACCTTGTATGGAGAACTATTAAAAACTCTTACAATCCTCTTATGTTTCCTCCAATCATAATTAACACCTTATTTGAATTCTTCTATGAACACACCAAAAACACCAAAAATCATCTTATCATGGTCTTGAAAGCTGGGAAGCTCGGACTCGGCTAACATCCCCGGCGTACCGGTGTCGACCCGGTGCGACGCGGGTACCGGTGCGGAATCCGGACGGGACGCGGGGAGGAGAAAGTGGACGCGGCTGTTCCCCGAAGATGAAGATTAAGAGATGCATTTTAATTTATTAAAAATGTTATCCCACTTGTTTCTAGCCCAAAATATAAAGAAACCTCACGAGTTGACTCAGTGGTGAGTCAACCTATGAGTAAAACACATTTTCTTACCGTATCTTCAATCGATCTACAAGTTTAGAGCATGAATATAGTGGTGGAAAAGTTGTGGTGGCGGCGGTGATGAAAGATCGAGGTGATGGTGGTGTTTTGGTGGTGCGTGTTGTACCGTAAGTGGTAGAGGGATGGATGAGGGTCACGTGGGTGGTGGCGGTGTAGTGTGGTGATCGGTGGTGTGATGGTGGTGGTGGTTTGCAGGTGGCGGCGGCAGAGAGAGAGAAAGGGAGATAGTGAGATGAAGATGAAATGTGGAGTGAGGTTTAGGGTTAGGTTATTATTAGTTTAGTGTATTTTAAGAATTTGCAATTGGGTCCCTGTGATGTGTAAGTTTTAACTAAAAGGGTCAGGTTTGAGGACCGTGTGTAAATTTTTATAAACTTTCTCGGAATTACTCGTTTTTAATGCAATCTTAAGTTTTCAATGCAATTTTAATTATTTACTCTTATTATGAATTATAATACCCCGTGTCCCCGAGTCCATATTCAAAATTTGGACTCTTTCAAAACGAGTCCACGAATCCTTGAAATCATATCTTGAAAGGTCCGACCCTTGGACACGTACGCGAGTCCGACACCCGTACCCGAGTCCGAGCATCCTAGCTTGAAAGAACCTCCTGTAATGTTTTACTTAATGAATGATTAATAGAAATCTCCCTCCAAAAGTTCTATGAAGGCCACGTGTGGACCAACACACACATACGTGTGTTTAATTTAACAATTCCCTGGAATTTTTGCTTATTAAGCATAAAAGGCAAGATGGTCATTTCTGCTAAGCTTGGCCACTTGTCATAAATAGCCCTTATCATATAAGCATACTATATACCAAGTCCTAACTAATTATATCTCATAATATGTTAGGTCCTTATTTCTTATAAAAGCTAACATAAGGACTTTTCTAATTTTTTATAGTAATATAAAAGTCTATTTCTAAAACTTATAAAATATCGGGTGTTACAACTCTCTCCTACTGGAATTGTTCGTGTCCTCACGAACACCCTTGGAAAATATTCTTCTTAATTTCTGCGTATCCAATAAGTCTTCCTTAATGCGTTTATTCTAGCGCTAGAACTAGTTTTATTTCTAATAATTCTAAATCTTACCTAACATAACTATAAACATATATTTAAAGTATCTGAGCCTTTACCGGTTTCATGCTTAACTTCTTCTACTGGAATCATGTACGTTTGACCCTTAGCTCTTGTACTGCACGATTCCCTTCGGTCTGTATTTTGGGTCTGTCTTTCGGGTTGTATCGCCAGTCTCGCTCGTGGGCAATCTCTACTATCATGACCAATTCCGTGACATGTCTCACAAACCCTTGTCGGCTTACCTATTGTGACCAAATCCTTCTGATTATACGTTTGTTTCCGAAGACTAGGTTCATTTCTCTAAGTTTCTTGTTCTTGGTCAAGAGCTAAATTTACTAATTCACTAAGATTTCGATAAGTATGTGTAGCAAAGAACTCCTGAATATCCATCAACGCTTCCTTTTATTGTTCCATCAACTTCTCATCGTCTCTAACATATTCAGGACAAAACCGAGCTTGATCCATGAATAGACTAGTAAAGTTGTAACACCCGATATTTTATAAGTTTTAAAAATAGACTTTTATATTCCTATAGAGAATTATAAACGTCCTTATGTTGGCCTTTATAAGAAATAAGGACCTAACATGTTATGAGATATAATTAGTTAGGACTTAGTATATAGTATGGTTATATGATAAGGGCTATTTGTGACAAGTGGCCAAACTTAACAGAAATAACCATCTTGCCCTTTATGCTTAATAAGCAAAAATCCTAGGGATTGTTAAATTAAACACACGTATGTGTGTGTTGTTCCACACGTGGCCTTCATAGAACTTTTGGAAGGAGATTTCTATTAATCATTCATTAAGTAAACATCACAGAAGGTTCTTTCAAGACCATGATAAGATGATTTTTGGTGTTTATGGTGTGTTCATAGAAGAATTCAAATAATGTGTTATTTATGATTGGAGGAAACATAAGAGGATTGTAAGAGTTTTATATACTTCTCCATACAAGGTAAATTCATGTTAAGTCTTATGTTTATGTCAATTTAGTGTTATGTTTAATTAAGGTTATGGTGATTAAAGCTTATGAACCGTAGCTTTGATATTGTGATTTTATGTTCAAACCATGTTTAGTAATCATGTTAAGAATTATGATTATAGAAGCCTTGTTGTGATATAATCATGTCAAGAATCATATGGCTAAGTTATGGTGATTAGTATAGAAAGATTAATGATACTAGTTGTTGTTGATATTTAAGTATGTAAATTAAAGAGTGTTTGGAACAAGCTTATATGGTGCATAAACTAGTAAATTATGCTTAAGGCCTGATGAAAAGTGATCTTGACATGTTATATAAGTTGTAATAAAAGTTTGGTGAAGAGTAGAATAGCTTATCATGGGTTTTGGGTCGTTTTAGACACGTTTAAAGTTAGGACAGCATGCTGAATCGACTCTTGCACATATTTATAAGGGCCGCTGAGAATAAAACGTTTATCGGATTAAGATAAGGTCTAAACAAAAGGTGTAGCCCTCTGAGTCTACTTTAATTGTTATTCTTTAAGTTTTGGCTCACTTGGATGTTAAATGGGTGTAAAATGCAGATTTCTGCAGTCACTCAGAAAATCTGCACAAAATGTAATTTTAGAAAAGTGTGTTAATTGATAAAATAGCACCTTAGGTGATCATGTTTAAGTTGTTTAGACCCGATGCATGTTAGATAAATGTGTTAGCAAGTTCTAAAAGCATTATAATGGTTATTATGTGATTAGGTGCTCGTGGAAGGCTTGTGGATCACTAAACAAGACTTAAAGGTGAGTAACAGTTCATTAGCTTCATGTTACTAGATTAAACATGATGATGGAACTTATGCAAAGTTTCAGAGATAGCTGAAACAGTCCATGAATAGCATTCTCACAAGAAGCATGATTTGACAAGTTTATTTTGCCTAAGAAACGCACCAAAAGTCAAGTTGCATGCCTAAGAAGTGCACGATGTAGAACTCCCGTAATAGCATCCTAAGTGGATGACACGTGCTTTTATAGTAGCATCCTAAGTGGATGACCAAGCGTCCTATGTGGATAACCCGTGCTTGAAAAGCACTTATGTCCTAAGTGGACGACTAATGTGTAAGGAAAGCTTTAAATTTATAATACTACTTTCACTGATTTTAATAAACCAAACACACGGGTAAAGTATAACCCTCGTTGGTGATATAAGATTTAGGTAAGACCAGGTCGTATCCACAGGGACTTAGTTTGTTCGTATTAAGTATAAATGATTAGTAAACAAGACAAGTAACGATTATGATAATATGAAGAATTCAAATGATAAAACAAATGATTGCTTGGATAGCTTAGATAATCTAGTGACAATGCTTATGTTTGATCTTAGTTTGATAATAGAGTGGCGTACAACTTATAACTTAGCCATTTTCGTCAAAAGAGCAATTTCATAATTTGTTAGGTTCTATTCAAGATTTATATTTATCGACCAAGATATTTCTCTAGAGATAGTATTCTATATCAAGTCTAAATTGTTATTAATTCTCCTAAGCGGATTTCTCCATTCAAAGGCTAGAAACGCAGACAAGTTTCTAGAATTGAGTTTAACAAATTGGTTCGAAACTCGAGATAAAATAGTTCACAGTATAAACTTGAAATTGATAAAGATCAAAGCATAACCATAAGTCACTTTATTATATTCACATATCCAAGCAATCACAAGACGTTTAGCCTCTCATGGCTAATGAGTTCATAACAACAGGAATGATTAAATAGTAAATAAGAGACATACGGATTGGATTGATCAAATGGATTACACAAGTGTCACAAGTAACCAAGAGTTCGACACCAACAAGTATATTTAACGGCTCCGTTCTGATTCGTTCATGTTTGCTTATGGCTTTGGATCACGTAATACTTCTTATCTTTACTTAGTGAAAATTGGTTATTGAGTGGAGAGTTCAAATGCTTGCAAATGAGCTCTATTTAGAGGCTTACTAATAGGCGAAGTACGGCGTACTTCGATTGTGAGTACGGCGCACTTAGCTATTTTCTTGGCGCCAAAGTTTCATAAATGCAGAGGAAGTACGGCGCACATCGAATATAAGACCGGCGTACTTTTATTAAATATTACTTATTGACTTCCTTTGACCGAGAGGACAAGTGCGGCGTACAGGGCTGGAAAACCGGCGCACTTGCTTTGCATAAAAGACTAATATAGTGGACTTCTTATTTATGTACTTCGAGTGATGAAATAGTAGAGCTTTTTGATGTTTCTTGCTTCAGAGCATCCGGGAGTGAACCTTCATTCATTTCATGCTTTAAGTACCAAAAGTTCACACTAAATGATCATAAAACATATAATATAATGCTCGAGAATATGTATAATTAGAGCGTTATCAAATACCTCCACACTTAGCTATTGCTTGCCCTCAAGCAATCAAGCGAGAAAATTGTTTGTGATCATGGAGATATATTATCAAGATTTTATTATTATTATTATTATTTTTTGCTAAAAAGGCATTGACACATAACTTAAGACACCTCATGAAGGATTATTTTAAATGATTCACACAATTCACTCAAGTAGGGTTAAGTTCACTCAATTTGCACAGACACGACTAAATAGCTACCATAGGCTTGTACAGAACTCAAAGACAACTCCGACAAGGCGTAAGTACCAGACAATGATATCAATGAGGACTTTTCGGGTTGGATTAGGGATTAAGGGTGTGAATAAGGCATGGATAATTTTTCTTTTGTTTAGATAGGTTTGTAGAGCAATATACTAATGGGCTGCTGCTGATCAACAATATTCATAGATCTTTCATCTCTTTTCTTTCTTTTTCTTTTTCAACATAGATTTTGCTTATCTTTTGACTTTAGCGTACACATATTCTCAACTTCTTTTCCTTTTCTTTCACATTTCATATAACTTTTTTTTCTTTTTTTTCTTTTCATAATTTTTCTATACTGCAGCAATAATCAATCAAACTTCATTCTTTTTGAGCATATGTAATTGGTTTAAACAAGGAGACAGGCTAAGGCTCAACATGTTGTTCTAGGTGGCAATAGCACTAAAAATAAGCGCTAGAAGGTTAATTTCTGAAACATACTAGTGACCAGTGTAGTCAACTAGATTACAACTTTCATAAGATGGCTATTTGGTGTAAATCCTAAATTTGCCTCAATATCATATAAAATTGTCTATAAAGCATAAAAATGCAATCTCACGGCGGCATTCGTTATTGATGTATAAATGCAAGTTCTAGAGCTAATTTATATTGCCGGCTCACTCATATGTTTTGGAGAAAGTGTAGCAGATATACACTTATAAATGCTTATAATTATCTCACATTTATGGTGAATGAAATTGTGTCTAGCTACAGTGTCAATCCAAGTGGATTTGCCTTAATAACTTGTAAAAACATATAGTTTTCAATTTTTTTATTAGAAAGCAATGATTGTATCATATAATCCATTTTTTTATTGAATAAATATTTTTACTATTTGACTCCCCCCCGTACTCAAGTTGAACATTGCCCTCAATGTTTATAACTGGATATAAAAATAGGAAAAATATAACTACTAAAAGAAAAGAAACTTCCCGGGTCATATGAGAAAGCATGAAGAGCTGAGCTATCCCAAATGCGGTCTTTTACTTCATAATAATCTGCAAAATAAAAACAAACAAACACACAAAAATGGAAAATATTTTGGGTTTTTGGGTTTTATATATATATATATATATATATATATATATATAGATATATAATATTGTTATATTATTTTTTTAATCATACCTCCACACTTTAGTTTTACAGTCTGGTTAAACAAAGAACTAAAAATAAAATAAAGAAGAACGAAAAGAAAAACAAAACGGGTTGCCTCCCGCCAAGCGCTAATTTCAGAGTCTATAGCTCGAGTCATGTGATTAAGGTAATTTAATTGTTTGGGAACAAGGGGGTTGATTCTTCCCTTCTATCGTTGAAATTTTCTTCCTCATGGTATAATTTTAGTCTGTGACCGTCGACTATAAAACTTTTATCGTCAAGTCCGTACAGTTCAACGTATCCGGACGGATATTGGTGTTTAACAGTATAAGGTCCAAGCCACCGGCTTATAAGTTTTGGTTGTTTGATTTTGAACTTCGATTGAAACAGGAGGACTTTTTCTCCTTTCTTGAATTCTTTTCTCATTTTAAATTTCCTATCAAGCCAAACCTTTGTTCTGGCTTTATAAAGATGAGAGTTTTCATAAGCAAGAAAGCGTAGTTCGTCTAATTCATGTAGTTGAAACATACGTTTCTCACCGGCTGCAATTAAATCTAAGTTACAGTTTTTAAGTGCCCATTATGCATGGTGTTCTATTTCAAAAGGTAGGTGACATGCTTTACCGTATATAAGTTTGTATGGAATTGTTCCAGTTGGTGTTATGTAAGCAGTCCTAAAAGCCCATAGAGCATTCGTTAAGTTTCCTTGAAGCGTTATTAGTGTTTTTCTATATGTTATTTGGTTATTTTTATATGCTTTTGCCACTAAATCGTATCAAAGTATGTTTGTGTAACATATGTAGCCAAATGCAGGAAAAACGGAGAAAAAGTGAGGAAAATGAAGTATATACGATTACATGAAGATTCCCAAGTTCAAAGTCCAATCTGTGACGCATTTCATAGAGGAGAACCTAAGTTTTTGTCACTTCAAAGTTCCAAGTTCAGAGTTAATCAAGTTTGGATAGTGCATAAAGAACTACGCAAGAAAAGTCAAAATCAAAGTTATGCAGTACCTGCCATCCGATCGGCTAAAGCTTCAACCGATTAGATAGCAATAATGACCAACTCCATCCGATCGGTGCCAACCCGCAACCGATCGGATGGACTCCACTGATTTAAAAATACAAATTTCTTGTGCACGAATTTTGGTCTTTTGTCCCATTGTTCTAGGCCCTTCTTAGTATCTTGTTGTCCAAGCTCCAGCATTTAAGTCCCTATTCATTGTGAGGAGTATTTTACAAGGNCAACTGAGTTTACCACGTTTTCAAAATAGGGACAGTAGCTTTTTATACTTGTTAAAAATGGGTTTTCCTAGTTACTAACTTGTCCAAAACCATACAAACAACAACCAATCATCCCATAATCTACCATACACCTTCTAAGGGTGTCATGAGTTCCTAAACATCATCCACCAAGATAATATATCAAGGATCTACTCATATTAAGTATCTAGGGCTCATATGTTATAAAAAGTGTAAATGGAGTGGTATAAACTAACATATGCATGTATATCTTGTATAAAAATCATATGAACATTATAAGAACTTGGTAAAATTATGAAAAAGAGTTTTACATACTTACTTGGAAGATTAGTGAGTTAATGGAGATGAAAACCTATAAAACCTTGGGTTTTTATTTCAAAACCCTAGAAAGGAGTACTAATGAGGCTTGTATATTACTTGTTCTTGAAAAATTGATGAAGTTTGCTTGTGTTTTGATCCTTGGCCGTGTACCCCCAAGAGAGAAAGGAAGAGAGCAAAATTTTTTTGTTACTTGAACTTTGTATGTGTAAAATGGATGACAAATGATATATTTTATGGAGTTTTTAAGGACAAGTACTAGCAAACATTTATTAGTTAGGTAAAATGCAACTCTAAAGACTAAAAAGGGGGGGGGGGGGGGGCCGGTTCTAAAAGGAGGAAAAAGGGGGGAATTGTTGGTGATTTATTTGAGAAATTTTCATGTATTAGTGTAGTATTTAGGTAACTTTAGGTATAATCGGGTACCGGGTTAACTAGAAATAAATTTTAACGAAGTAAGTCGGGACATAATAAAGTCGTAAAAATGATAGAAATATGTTGGGTGCAAGTATTGGGTGTTCGGGTGATTAACGTTTAGTTTTTTTTACAAAAACCGACGTAATTAAATAGAATTTACGATATGAAATAAATAAATTCCCAAAATACCGGGTAAGTGAATTTTTATAATCTCCGTGACGTTAAAATGAGCATCAAAATATGTCGGGACCATTGTGGAGATTGTCGGACGTGTTAGTCACATTTAGTGATCGCGTGTTAGCGTTTAGTTAAGGATAAACTTACGTAAAACGTCAAATGTATGAAAAATGTTAATTTGAAATACCTACGAGTGGAATAGTATGCAAATGTTATCGTGATGATATGTAGACTATTCCTAGTCCGTATGATATGTTCCAATGGTTGATGCATGAATTCGCCGCTAACCCAAACCGGTTACGCGAATTTGAATACCCGTAAACCACGTTTACGATGAATTGAATGTTGTTCATGAATAGTGATTTCCCTCCGGGAATGAATAGTGCCATATGAATAGTAAATTTTCTGAACGCTTCTCGGAATCTCAAATTGACTCCGAAAATGATGAATAGTAAAACGATGAATAGTGACCGATGAATAGTAAATGATGAATAGTAACGGTGAATAGTGAAATGTCGAGGTTTGGGAAATGGCCTGAAATTACGGGTTGTGACAATCTAATTATCATAACCAACATGTTATCAAAAGTTATCACAATCGTATGTATCATTAAGTAGAACACTAGTCTAAGCAAGTGTAGTTTTTTTTAAATTATTGAATTTGCTTATTATCTTATTTGCTTGTATTAGAGATTAACTTTTAGACTTATATTTTGATTCACTCACAAATCCCTGCGAACGATCCCGACTTACCATAATATCTTGCTATAACGGACGAGTTCACTTGCTCGTATGTGTTGTATCTAGATTCGGTAATTCATCCTTATAAATTTAAAACTTGCACTCATAA
>LBNU01026036.1:8725-23545 GCA_014162995.1 Artemisia annua
CAATCAATCAAATCTTAATCAAACCGTTCACGTAATCAGATAAACAATCATTGAGTTTAGTTAAAAGAGCATGTATTCTCCCCCAAAAATAGTTATGAAAACTTGTTTAAAAGAAAGGGGGCTATGAACTCACCTTAGCCACAACAATGCAAAGATCACGACCGGCACAACTTGGCATCAAGAGCTAATCACAACAATATCCAAAAGATGGGCACGACGGCACCAAGTAGTACGAACACGAGGGTACATCCTAGAACGCATACGATTATCTCAAAATATAGCTCGTACGATAATAAAGTCTATAAAAGACGATGTGTCATAGTTTTCGTGGATTATTCAAATTCAATACTTATGAAAAGCTTAGTATCAATGTTTCTTAAAAAAAGCTTTATGTTTCGTGGGGTGTGGTAAGAAGACATAGACTCAAAATACTACTCACGCCAAAATGAAAAGAAGTCAATATACAACTCACGCCAAGATGATAAAGACATCAACATACAACTCACGCCAAAAGGGAAAACGACATTGACAAGATCAAGAAATACTAACGACTCAAGTTAATTAAAGAAGATCTAGACAATGACAACAATTATATTTGTAGTATAAAATAGGTCGATTAGTGAGTTTCGGTATTTAACCCATAATCCCAAATAGTTTAGAATAGCTCGATAAGTTTTATAAGGAAATCACAAGTTAATAATTCAATTATGAAAAGGTTTTAAGGATTAAATAAAACTATTCATTTTGAATTCTTTGTCGGGTTTTATAAAAGAAATCTTAAAAGGTTTAGAAATAAAAGTGAAAGTTTGGAAATAAAAATGTAAGTTTAGTAAGTTTTATAAATTTCGGCATGACGCGTCCATTTATATAACTTTCCCAAGTCAAAAGACTTTAAACAAACTCAATTCTCCAAAACGATATTTCCCGACAATTTATTAGAAAACTATAAAGTGTATTCGTTGATTATTATACACTATTTACTTATTGTGTATTCGTTGCGAATCAAATATATTAAATTCGTTACGAGTCTAATATATTGTATTCGTTTCAAGTCCAATAAGTCCATATTGTCCAACGTCCAATGTCCAATGTCTAATAAATCAATAATGGATCGTCCAATAATTGTCCAAAAGTAATCACTCCATTATACTCTGATAATTATATTCGCAATCCAAATATATATTATGTCCAACGTTATTAAGTCACAACAATCAACATATATAATCCCTTAAGTACTAGTAATATCGGATATTAATAATCTAGTTCCAAATTATATAAGAAACGTACTAATGTTCACGAATGTCAAAAGAATCCACTATATTAGTACCGATATTTCAAGTCAAATCCTAAATTTGCAAACCAACTCTTTTAATTAGTTACTAATGGGCTCAGCCCTTTAATAAATCAAACAATCAATTCTTACCATGTAGACTTGAGACATGCAAAGTAAAATGCGACAGAAACACATGAATAAACTCACGCTTAGTTTATTTTGAAACCAAGAATCACAAACACGGTTTTCACAATTTGACACTCAACTGCTATGACTTGTCACATTGTATTAACGATACGACTCGCCTTTGAGTCGAGACCAAACTAACCAAACCAAACAAGTATCACCACACTTGTGGTGACCTCGGACCAAACTCTTAAGCAAAGCGAACACACTTTCTTGTGGTTGCTTTGTTTTACCGAAACCAAAATAGCACCCTACGTGGGTGTTCTTCTTGACTGTCGAGACCAAGGTACACCAAAACAAAAATAACTCGACTGAACTCAATATAACATCAACACATCGAGGCTTAACGCGTGACATCAAATCCATGAACAAAACCACAATTTGCTCCTGGTCACTCGACCCGTGAGAATCCCAGGCAACAAACACTATTTTCTTACTAATCTTACCACACAAAACCTTTATTAACTCATAATAATCCATTTTAAATCTTGTTTAATCCATTAATATCCACGAAAACTAACACAAACTATACTCGGTTAACGAATCCAAATATAACAAGACTGATCTGTGGATCACGGCTTACCAACGAAAGAGAAAAGAAGGAGTGAGACGCGAAGTGGAGAGGATGGTGGTGGTGCTCTCGCGAGTACAACTCGAACCACCAACAAATCCTACAACAGCTCCAAAGACAATCGATCTATGCACTAATACCTTCAAACCTTCGATCTAACATTTTCCTCGATAAACACAAGGAAAAACGAGAGGAAATGACGGGGTGGTGGTGATGATTAACAGCGCGTGGTGTGTACAGAAATGATGGGGAGGTTGAGGTGAGTAACGTGGTGGTGGAGGTGTAATGTGGGAGATGGCGGTGACGGCTCAGGTGGCCGGATATGGAGTTGGCGGCTGTGAAGATAAGGAGGAGGAAATGGGAGACCTCAACCCTAAAAATGAATAAGATGGGTTATAATTCCCTTTTTATACTTGACCTTAAATAATTAAAAGTTCAATTACAACTTGTAGGTTTCACAAAAGATGAGGGGCAGTTGCGAAATACTTCCACAGGGACCAAAAGTGAAACTTCTGAAATCTTTTACGAAATGAGGTTCGGGGCTCATTTAGACTAGTAAACGGAAGATTCATGATGCGGGTATAACACCAACGTGCTCAAAATAATAATT
Organism: Artemisia annua; assembly: GCA_014162995.1. Taxonomy (NCBI): domain Eukaryota; kingdom Viridiplantae; phylum Streptophyta; class Magnoliopsida; order Asterales; family Asteraceae; genus Artemisia; species Artemisia annua. The sequence goes on from LBNU01026036.1 coordinate 11,366, forward strand.
CCAATAAAAATGAACATAAATACGTCTAGTTTCTCATGATTAATACCAAACTCAAAGTAGATGAACTTTTCTCCAAATAGAACTTGGGAGGAATTTTGCGGGTTGTCACAATTATGGTTAGGTCAATGTTAAAGGAGAACTTCCCTATCACAATTGGTACCCCTCCAACTGTCCCAATGATATTAAACCCCTTATACGTAACCTGTTCATTGAAGGCCTCGTTATACAGAGAAAGGGATATTGCATTCATAGGGGAATTGGGGTCTACATAAGCATTTTCTATCAACTTTCTTCTAGCGGTGTAGGAAATTTTGAAAATATCGGAGGTACCCTCCTCTATCCTTTCTCTGAATCCGATGTATAATTTTGTTGTGCCTTTCTCAAGTTCCTCCGTAAGGGAGCCATCAATTAATCCAGGGGACTCTTTAAGCACCTTATCCGCTTCTTTCCTACTTCCCGTCTCGTGAGTGGATGAATCCTTGATCAAGTCCAAGGGGTTCTCCGTCTCCCCATGGTCAGTCTTGAGGATATCATCTTCATCCTTATTATCCCTTTCACTGGTTTGCTGTTGATCCGTGACGGGCTTGGGCACGGTTATCGTGGTAATGGTGTTAACGAAATGGGTTGGTGCGGTCGAGGCAGAGGGTTTCTTCACTTCTTTCTTGTCTGGTGATAGGTGTTTGAAGAGTTTACTGGGGCTCTTAATTTTTACCGGCGAGGTCGGCGGACTGAGGATGGTGACAGACTTGACCTCCTCGACTCGCGTCATTTCACCAGCAAGGCGACCATTTATTATGTCAACTAGGTTACCAACCTTGTTACTCATGTCAGCTTGCTGTTGTCTGAACTGAGTCTCGAGTTTCGCAAGCCTTATTTCTTGAGACAGGATGAATTTCCGCAGGATTTCCTCAGGATCCTGCTTGGGCACACTCAAGGGCGGATGGTGCTCAGACCATGTAAGCGGAGGAGAGTCATTAAACGATAAGCTACGAGTCTGGTTCCAACTAAAATTCGGTTTATCCTTCCATGCCTCATAATACTTGTTCGGTTTCTTAGATTCCTGGTCAACAATGGGCCATTTCTCCCTCGTGTTGTTGATACGTGAATAGGTGAATTCCTTGAAGGCTTCTTTGGGGAGTTCCATGCAGTTATGACTGTCGTGGGGACCACTGCATAATTCGTACGAAGAAGTGATTTTGTTCACATGGCTTGAAGGTTTAGGAGTCTCGTAGGATTTCATAAGAAACTTGACTTGGTCTTCAAGTTTTATGATCATACGGTCGGAAGGGCTTGAATTATTTGAAGGCAAAGATATTGCCTTGACTGTTTTATTCAAATCACGAGGATCATTCCAACTTTCGTTGTCATAGAGAGCAAGATCTTCTAGGAGATCCCATGATTGTTCCGCACTTAGATCACGTAGCTTACCACCGGCCGCTTGGTCAATGGTTTGCTTCGTGGGGAGATTGATATGGTCATAGAAGATTTGGACTTAGAGCCAAAGATCTATGCCATGATGAGGGACTTTTTGGAGTAAGTCCTTGAATCGAGTCCATGCCTCGTAGAGGGTTTCGCCTTGACGTTGTTGGAACGCCAAGATATCATTCCTTAGCTTGGTAGTTCTTCCCGGTAGGAAAAATTGAGCTAAGAAGCGAGTTGTGAGATCATCCCAAGAGGTGATGGATCCTGCGGGTAGACTCTCTAGCCACTGATTAGCACGGTCTCGCAGAGAGAATTGAAAGAGACGTAATCGGGTAGTCTCTCGAGTGGCAACATCAAGGGGTATGAAATCTACGATTTTGAGGAAATCCTTGAGATGTTGATTTGGATCTTCGGAACGAAGTCCATGGAATGCGCATCCGCTTTGCACCAACCGGATGGTGTCGGATCGCAAGGAAGACACATTGGCTCCTTGGGTGAGCTCAATGGTGTTTCGATAGCCATGGTGGCTAGGACGGGAATACTCTCCTAAGGTACGGGCTCTAGGAGGTTGGTTTGGTTGTGGTGGTGGGTTGTTGGGATCAAGGATATTACCACCTTCATTGATGTCAGATGGTAATGGTTACGAACAAAAACACGAAGAAAATAGATAGACTAAAGAAAAACCTAGAAAAATAAAATAAAAATCTCACTAGAAAGGAATCTAGTGAGTAGACCTAATAAAAAAAATTCAAACTAAGCAATAACTATTCCCCGGCAACGGCGCCAAAAACTTGATAACGCGGGATTGCGACCACGCAACAGGTTTTACCTCTCAAGGGATCTTGAGAAGCTTGCAATCCCACCAGGCAGTGTACCTGACTGATGTAGTATAGTGTAGTGGTAAGTATGGGGGATTGATCGTTCTCTCACAGGGAATAGTGTTCGTTAGGTATGAAAAACTACTCTAATAGGTCTAAGGATGAGGGATGATTATTTTTTGTATTTTTATATTTTTTTGAAAGCAAGTAAAATCTCGGGTTTGAAGGAGTGGGCAGAATTAGTTGCTAGTCAACTAACCCAAAAACTACTATTGCAATTAAAATTAAAATAACAATAAAATAAAAGGTTGTGAAACTTATATGGAGACAAATGTGTTTACTTAGATTTCCTTACTCCCTAACTATCTTTTACCGGTTAATTAGTGTGTATTAATTGTGTGGATTATGGGTGTATTCCTTAATACCATTCGTGGGGTGGCGTACGTACTTCCCCAACTCTATAAGCTCCTACTTCACTCCTATGTCAAGATGGTGGCTAGGACGGGAATACTCTCCTAAGGTACGGGCTCTAGGAGGTTGGTTTGGTTGTGGTGGTGGGTTGTTGGGATCAAGGATATTACCACCTTCCATGATGTCGGATGGTAATGGTTACGAACAAAAACACGAAGAAAATAGATAGACTAAAGAAAAACCTAGAAAAATAAAATAAAAATCTCACTAGAAAGGAATCTAGTGAGTAGACCTAATAAAAAAAATCAACCTAAGCAATAACTATTCCCCGGCAACGGCGCCAAAAACTTGATAACGCGGGATTGCGACCACGCAACAGGTTTTACCTCTCAAGGGATCTTGAGAAGCTTGCAATCCCACCAGGCAGTGTACCTGACCGATGTAGTATAGTGTAGTGGTAAGTATAGGGGATTGATCGTTCTCTCACAGGGAATAGTGTTCGTTAGGTATGAAAAACTACTCTAATAGGTCTAAGGATGAGGGATGATTATTTTTTGTATTTTTATATTTTTTTGAAAGCAAGTAAAATCTCGGGTTTGAAGGAGTGGGCGGAATTAGTTGCTAGTCAACTAACCCAAAAACTACTATTGCAATTAAAATTAAAATAACAATAAAATAAAAGGTTGTGAAACTTATATGGAGACAAATGTGTTTACTTAGATTTCCTTACTCCCTAACTATCTTTTACCGGTTAATTAGTGTGTATTAATTGTGTGGATTATGGGTGTATTCCTTAATACCATTCGTGGGGTGGCGTTCGTACTTCCCCAACTCTATAAGCTCCTACTTCACTCCTATGTCAAGCTAGCTAGAAGCTCCTAACATGGGATCATTAGAATTCTCTCATGCATTAAATACAACCATAAAACCTAGTACGCATTGGTTCATGTTTCTTAAGACGTTCAAGCACGTTACCATATAGGAGGTTGGCCAGTTTTCTTAAGCCTAACATCGATAAACAGTCATCCAATACAATTAATAACACACAAACAACCAATAATCAATAGTTAGGTTTCATTAGATCTAAGCAAATACAAAATAAACCTAGCCTAGCATGTTAATTGAAAGACAAGCATAAGATATAATTAACCAACACATAGACATATTGATTAATTTGAATGGAGACTTATCTTTAATTGAACATGGAGGAATCAAGGGTGAAAAACCCTTGAAAAAGCTGTCAAAGTCGTCTAGGGTTTTGTTTTCCAAAAGTTGCACACTAATGAATGAAAAATAGAAAAAGATATATAGAAAATACACTCTGACGGCGTCAGCTTTATACGCTCTGACGTCGTCAGCTCCCCCGCATTAGGGTTCTCGGATGGCTAGATCTACTTCTGACGCCGTCACTTGTAAACTTGCTCTGGGCGTCTCTCTTTGCATTACACCTGACGGCTAGGATTATTAACACCTGACGCCGTCAGGTGTAAACATCACATTTTCTTCTTAGGCGTCACGTATAGTCAGAATCCACTCCTTTGTCTTGGTTGGCTGACGGCGTCATCTTGTGGACTCTGACGCCGTCAGGAAGGATTTCCAGCATTTTTTTGAGACTTTGTCGTTTTCTTCACTTTATGCTCCAAAAACGTCCAAAATGATGTGTTTTCCAGAATTCTTCTCAAAAGTACTTAAAATGACAAAAGGAACGATTTAGGGCACTATTTGATCATATTAACTCGAATTAGGGCTTAAATGACCTCCTAAAACGGGTACACTTTTCACCTCATCAGCTGCACTATGTCCGTCTATGGTTCCGGATAATAAGAAGTTGTTGGAGAATTTCATTGGTGGTTTACCTGAAAACATCCGTGGAGATGTGATTTCTTTTGACCCACAAACACTGGACGAGGCAATCAGGATGTCTCAGAAGCTTATGGCTCTGATCTTAAAGAAAGGAACGTCTGCAACCAATAACAGCAACACCAACCGTAACCGTAACTACAACAACAACACCAACAACTACCGAAACAACAACAACTACAACAATAACCAAAACAACACCAATCATAACAACAACAAAAGAAAGTGGGACAACAACCAGGGTGGCAATGCTACTCAACCACCACCCAAGAGACAAGAGGTTGCAAAGGCCTATGTTGCAGGTCCAACTGAGAAGAAAGGTTACAACGGTATTTTACCCCAAGTGCAACAAGTGTCAAACCCACCATAAACCTGGAAATTGCCCAAGACCTTGTGGTAACTGCGGGAAGGTAGGTCATCCGACTAGGGGATGCAAAGCTCCATTTGTGGTGGATAATCAGAAACCCCCAGCAACATGTTTTGGTTGTGGAGAAGCTGGACACTTCAAGAATAATTGTCCAAAAGGAAAGAATCAAGGGACTGGAAACCAAGTTGGAGCGGCTAGAGGAAGAGCCTATGTTATGGGAGGAGAAGATGTCAGAGAGGACCCGAATGTTATTACGGGTACGTTCCTCGTTAATAATCATTATGCATCCATTTTATTTGATTCAGAAGCCGATAGAAGTTTTGTTTCTCTTGCATTTGCACCTTTACTCAACATTGAACCAACCACATTAGACATTTCCTATCACGTCGAACTAGCTAATGGGTCTTTAGTTAGCACCAACACCATTGTCCGTGGTTGCACCATCAATTTTCTTAACCACCCATTCAATATAGACCTTATGCCCGTAGAACTTGGGAGTTTCGACATCGTTATCGATATGGATTGGTTGTCCCGACATCGTGCAAGAATCATTTGTGATGAAAAAGTTGTTCATCTTCCTTACGACGGTGAAACTTTGGTCATTTGTGGAGAACGAAGTGGAACTAGGCTCAGTATCAAATCATGCATCAAAACCAAGAATTACATAAAGAAGGGTTGCTATGCATTCTTGGCTCATATTACAGAAAAGAAGTCGGATGAGAAATGTTGGGAATTTTAGAAGTTCCTACTGATGGAGTCTGCTGACAGGTTCCTGCGGATGGTTACTGCTGAAACTATAAATGGTTTCTGCTGATGACATGGTTCCTGCGGAAGATTTATTTCTGCTGATATAGTTATTCCATATTTATTATTAGTTTGTTAGGATATGCATGAGCTATTTTAGGAAGTGATATGCATTGATCTTTTATTTATTATTGTATTAGGGTTCCTTGTGTATAAAAGGAACAGTAGGCTTTAGTATTATGGACGCTTCTCAAAACAGAAAAACACCTTTAGTATGTGTGATATAGATCCATAGAGGATCATTTATTTTATAAGAGAAAAACCTTGTGGTAACTTTGATTGTGTTCTTGTTATTATTCCGCTGTGCTTATCAATCATTGTTACTATATCCTAGATTGGGCTAAAACGATTTCTACAATTGGTATCAGAGCCCAGGGGCTCGTGAGATCTAGGGTTTATACAAGGTTTTTGTGTTGTTGGAGAAGCAAACAGATCGTTTAAATACGGTCAAGGTATTTACGATTCGTATTTATTTACCTCGTACTAATCAATTGATCTTTGATCTTTAATTCATTAATTGAGAGTCGGTGGTGAAGGGATTTGCACTTATTATTGTACTTGTCGTGTTTCTACATAATGATGATCGAATTCTATTGTTTAAGTGGAATCATGGATAGGTGGAATTAATTATAGGTGTTTGTCTCGTACTGGTTTCATATGATGATTTAAATGTTATTCAAGCTTCATATTATTGATATTATGTTGTGGGGCTAATTCATATTGCATCAAGATAGTGGGACAGTAAAAAGGAATTAATTCGTGATTGATTATTCAATCATTCTTGTACAAGATTCGGTTAATTAATTGGCCGAAATTAATTTGTGGGTCGAATAATATTCAAAGGTTTGTCATATGCATTAAATGGTCACATGGTTGAGATTTTATCATTGGTGAAGCTTTAATCGCTATTGGTGTTGAACAATTCATATCTTTGTCGCTTAGCTATTGAAGAGCATTTCATTAGTACTCAATCACTGATCTCTACTGGACGTTGAGCATTGTTACGCAATAATACTTGTGTGAGTGGTATAAATATTAACGTGGGTTGCTGCTGATCGTTTGTAGCTACTGCTCATTATAATATCAACGTAATCATTGTTGGTCTTCTGGTCTTACACGATGAGTTTGTAGCTGCTGCTCATTATTAATATTTGTACTGGTGGTTAAAGTCATTTCCGCTGGCTAATGTTCTCGGTTCCTACTGATCGTTTCTGCTGATCGCTAAATAAAAAAAATAAATAAAAAAAATAAAAAAAAATAACATGGCTGAATTTCATAATGAAAGGGATGATGCAATGTTTCCGTATTTGATGGATTATGAGTACGAGGTCTGGGCTAAGAAAATGGAACACTGGATCACGAACAATGATATAAATATCTGGAAGGTGATCCAAAATGGCAACAGTCTGAAAAGGACTGGCAGTGATCGCGATGGAAATCTCTTTATTCTTCCTCCAACGACGGCAGCTGAACACATTGCTGTCCAAAGGGAATCAAAGGCAAGAAATACCTTGCTTAAATCTATTCCTTTTGATCATGTAGCAGCTTTCAATTATATGGATGATGCAAGTGCTATATGGGAGGCAATCAAAGCAAGGTATGGAGGAAAGGCTGAATCCAAGCAGATGAGCAAGGAAGCTTGTCCTATAGGTGCTATTGAAGAATTTGCCTTCATGGGTATCTCATCTCAGGTACACAATTGTGTCTTTGGTTGTAGTTTGAGATATAATGAGCTTAAAGAACAATATGATGAACTAAAACCTAAATATAATGAGTGTTATAAAGACCTTGAGTCATTTAAACATGGTTTAAGGACTTTAGAAAAACAAAAGGTTTGGTTTCAAAAAAATCAGGTTGCCTATGAGGATGAGATAAGAAGTTTAAAACAAGACTTAAAATGTGCTCAAGATGAGTTAATCTACACTAAAAAGGTGAAAGCTAAGTTAGAATCTGATAATCAAGTTCTTCAAGAAAAGCTAGATACTGAAATAGCTACACATAAGAAGTGGTTAATATCAGGTGATAATTTAGCTAGAAGTTTGTATGGTAGTCAAGCTGTCAACTCTGGTATAGGATTAGGTTTTCAGAAATATGTAGGCTTAGAAGCTAGGAATGACCTAGGTAAATCAACACCAGCAGGCCTAGCTAACTATGTTAAGGAAGGCACTTTACATGCTGTGCCTGGACCTATTAGAGGGGAACACATGCCCATTGACCTATCCACCACTGTAGAATTTGATGGATCACACCATTTATATGGCAAAAAGTCAAGTGACTTGCCAGACCTTAGTTGCAAAACTGATGACTTTGTCTCTTGTTCTACAAGTGACAAGTCCTCAGACCTAAAGTCCACTGACTATGCCTCATGTGATTCAAGTGACAAGTCTCATTCACCCAAGTCCAAAGTAGCTGATAATGAACCCAAAACAAAACCAGTTCCTTTTTCTGTTAAACACAATTTTGTTTCTAGTTCTATTTCTGATAAGTTTGTGTGTAATAAACAAAGTTGTGTTAAGAATAAGTCTTTGAAAAAGAAATCTTGTTTTGTGTGTGGTAGTAAGTCTCATCTCATTAAGGATTGTGATTTTCATGAGAAGAGAATGGGTGTATGTGCTGACCAAAAGAGAACTAGACCAATGTGGACCAATGTTAATGCTATTCCCCCATATGTTCCTCAAGCAACACATGTGAAACCCAGCAGACCCAATCCTTCTGGTAAGCCAGTTTCTGCTGGTAGATCTTTTCCAGCCGGTTGGAAAAGACATGTTGCTAGACCATTTTACAGACCTACTAGTACTTATTTTCAGAATGGTTTTTGGCCTAGTTATTATGACCCAATGTATATGGGGTGGGGGACAAGATGGGATACTGGTGTTAAGCCCTCAACAGGTTGTTCTTGGACAAATAAAAGGAAAGGTTCATTCTGGGTACCCAAGAACAATAGTCCTTGTCAGGTGCATTGATTGAGGGGAGGCATAAGCCTAAGGGGAGGCTTATTGTTGTATTATTTGTATTCTAACCATTTTTGCAGCTGTTGGATCCTCATACGCCTAAGGGGAGGCTTAGTGTTTCTGTTGGCACTACAATTTTCTTTGGTTCCTGCTGCTGATTGATGGTATATTTTATATATTTCATATTTCTTTTTCTTTCTTTCTTTTATTAGATAAAAAAAAAATTAAAAATTAAAAAAAACAAAATTTAAAAAAAAATTTTAAAAAAATAGTATAGTTTTTGTTTTATCTTGTTTGCAGGTACTTGTAGTGGTTAATTACCACACATATGGTTCTCAGCTCACCATGTCTTACTGACACAAGAGTTGACTAGCCCACAAGATTATGGCTTGTGGTAAAGGCTGCGGAAAACCATAAATGGTAATCAACTCACCATGATGATGACGCATTCCATCAAAGAGTTGGCTAGTCCAAAAGCAAACGGTTTTTGGTAAAGACACATCAATTCCGTTGATAGCTGTAATGGTTTGCTCAAAACCATAGGGTACTCCACTCACCCATGCTTCATTGCTGAGAGTTGGAATGGTTCTCAATTGACCATGGATGCTCACTTTTGAAATTCCAAATAATTGGCTAGTCCTGAGCAAACGGCTACAGGTAAAGACATCTCAAATCCGTTTATGGCTGTGATGATTTGCCAAAAATCATTAGGGTATTTCAACACACCCATGATTCACGTTCTGAGTGTTGGACTGGTAACTAGTTCACCAGGGTGATGTCATGATTCCACCAAAGAATTAGCTAGCCCAAGAGTACTTAGCTACTTGGTAAAGGCTCATCAAATCTACTCATGTTGCTGCTGATTCTGGTTGCTGCTGATAAGGTTCAAGCTGCTACCAGAATCTTGGTCTTTACAGATGGTTACTAGTTGCTATTGACATAGAGTCTTTATTGCTGCTGGTTACTTTAATTTGCTGCAAGTGTTCAATTCAATCCTCATGCTTTGGAAGTTACTCATCTAACTAGAATCTTGAACTTAACCAAGTCAAATTCAAGATTAGGGGAGGATTGTTGGGAAATTTAGAAGTTCCTACTGATGGAGTCTGCTGACAGGTTCCTGCGGATGGTTACTGCTGAAACTATAAATGGTTTCTGCTGATGACATGGTTCCTGTGGAAGATTTATTTCTGCTGATATAGTTATTCCATGTTTATTATTAGTTTGTTAGGATATGCATGAGCTATTTTAGGAAGTGATATGCATTGATCTTTTATTTATTATTGTATTAGGGTTCCTTGTGTATAAAAGGAACAGTAGGCTTTAGTATTATGGACGCTTCTCAAAACAGAAAAACACCTTTAGTATGTGTGATATAGATCCATAGAGGATCATTTATTTTATAAGAGAAAAACCTTGTGGTAACTTTGATTGTGTTCTTGTTATTATTCCGCTGTGCTTATCAATCATTGTTACTATATCCTAGATTGGGCTAAAACAATTTCTACAAGAAATGAATTGAAGATGTGCCCATTGTTAAAGATTTTCCAGAAGTCTTTCCGAAAGATTTGTCAGGACTTCCACCTACTCGCCAAGTTGAGTTTCAGATCGAGTTAGTGCCAGGAGCCGCACCAGTTGCGCGAGCACCGTATCTACTAGCACCTTCGGAGATGCAAGAATTGTCGAACCAATTACAAGAACTTTTGGACAAAGGATTCATTAGACCGAGTTCCTCGCCTTGGGGAGCACCGGTTTTGTTTGTGAAGAAGAAAGACGGATCTTTTAGAATGTGCATCGACTATCGAGAGTTGAACAAGTTAACGGTGAAGAATCGTTATCCACTTCCCAGGATCGATGACTTGTTCGATCAATTGCCAGGTTCCAGTTATTACTCCAAGATCGATTTAATATCCGGTTACCATCAACTTAGAGTTCGGGAAGAGGATATCCCGAAGACAGCATTTAGAACTCGTTATGGTCATTATGAGTTCCAAGTAATGCCGTTCGGATTAACCAATGCACCCGCGGAATTTATGGACCTCATGAACAGGGTGTGCAAACCGTATCTTGATAAGTTTGTGATTGTATTCATTGACGAAATCTTGATTTACTCGAAAAGCAAAGAAGAGCACCAAGAACACCTCAGAACGATCTTAGAACTGCTCAAGAAGGAGCAATTGTACGCCAAATTTTCGAAGTGTGATTTTTGGATACGAAGAGTTCAATTTCTTGGCCATGTCATTGATAGCCAAGGATTACAAGTTGATCCAGCAAAGATCGAGGCAGTTAAAGATTGGGCTACGCCCAAGACTCCTACAGAGATTCGTCAATTCTTAGGACTTGCCGGATATTACAGAAGGTTCATTGAAGGGTTTTCTAAGATAGCTAAGCCGCTGACCAAGTTGACACAAAAGAATCAGAAGTACGAATGGGGAAAGAAACAAGAGTCCGCTTTTCAGTTATTGAAGCAGAAGCGTTGTAGCGCACCGATTTTGGCATTACCAGAAGGGATTGAGAACTTCGTGGTATATTGCGACGCATCACATAAAGGACTTGGAGCTGTGTTAATGCAAAACTAGAAGGTGATAGCTTATGCATCTCGACAGCTTAAGACACACGAGAAGAATTACACTACACACGACTTAGAGTTGGGTGCAGTAGTTTTTGCACTCAAGATTTGGAGGCACTACCTTTATGGTACTAAGTGCGTAAATTTCTGCTGGTAGATCTTTTCCAGCCGGTTGGAAAAGACATGTTGCTAGACCATTTTACAGACCTACTAGTACTTATTTTTAGACTGGTTTTTGGCCTAGTTATTATGACCCAATGTATATGGGGTGGAGGACAAGATGGGATACTGGTGTTAAGCCCTCAACAGGTTGTTCTTGGACACATAAAAGGAAAGGTTCATTCTGGGTACCCAAGAACAATAGTCCTTGTCAGGTGCATTGATTGAGGGGAGGCATAAGCCTAAGGGGAGGCTTATTGTTGTATTATGTGTATTCTAACCATTTTTGTAGCTGTTGGATCCTCATACGCCTAAGCGGAGGCTTAGTGTTTTTGTTGGCACTACAATTTTCTTTGGTTCCTGCAGCTGATAGATGGTATATTTTATATATTTCATATTTTGTTTCTTTCTTTCTTTTATTAGATTAAAAAAAATAATAATAAAATAATAATAAATAAAAAATAAAAAAAAATAAAAATAAATAAATAAAATAAAATAAAATAAAAAACCATAGTATAGTTTTTGTTTTATCTTGTTTGCAGGTACTTGTAGTGGTTAATTACCACACATATGGTTCTCAGCTCACCATGTCTTACTGACACAAGAGTTGACTAGCCCACAAGATTATGGCTTGTGGTAAAGGCTGCGAAAAACCATAAATGGTAATCAACTCACCATGATGATGACGCATTCCATCAAAGAGTTGGCTAGTCCAAAAGCAAACGGTTTTTGGTAAAGACACATCAATTCCGTTGATAGCTGTAATGGTTTGCTCAAAACCATAGGGTACTCCACTCACCCATGCTTCATTGCTAAGAGTTG
>LBNU01026036.1:35841-50805 GCA_014162995.1 Artemisia annua
CTATAGTATTTGGTTCATTATACATACATCAAATTAGATTTAGGTCATGAGAGTATTATTAAATGAAAGTAGACTCAATTCCCTTTAAATTGATAGGTGGCGCGACTCCTACGTACTTACGGTTAATTAGTTATGAATTTTTGAAGTTTTACAAAAATTTTGACTGTTGCAGCCAAGGAACCTTTCTCCAAAGGGGACGGAACCCTTGAATTGGTTCCGTCCAACCCGTGGTCTACTGTAACAAATTCATCAATACTTATATTTTGACATAAAGGAAACATGTAGGACTTACTAGATTTGATAGTAAACATATAATACACTTATTTTACTTCATTTCTATTGATGCACCTTATCTAATCATTTACGGAGGTAATTATTCAACTAAATTTATAGTTATCCCAAACGCTCCTTTTTAAAACCGTATTTTACGTAAATTAGTTCTAAGCACATAATTTAACATTTATAAATTTTAAGAAATGTTTTCTTTTATTTTTCAAGGACACCTTCAAGCTTGTATACAAAGTAACATTTAACCACAAAATTTCTAAGTATACTTAGCGAAACATTTTTCATATTATATTCCGCTTCAATGGTAATTTGATACATGGATCGTACTCTATTTTANGAATTCCCTTTAAATTGATAGGTGGCGCGACTCCTACGTACTTACGGTTAATTAGTTATGAATTTTTGAAGTTTTACAAAAATTTTGATTGTTGCAGCCAAGGAACCTTTCTCCAAAGGGGACGGAACCCTTGAATTGGTTCCGTCCAATCCGTGGTCTACTGTAACAAATTCATCAATACTTATATTTTGACATAAAGGAAACATGTAGGACTTACTAGATTTGATAGTAAACATATAATACACTTATTTTACTTCATTTCTATTGATGCAACTTATCTAATCATTTACGGAGGTAATTATTCAACTAAATTTATAGTTATCCCAAACGCTCCTTTTTAAAACCGTATTTTACGTAAATTAGCTCTAAGCACATAATTTAACACTTATAAATTTTAAGAAATGTTTTCTTTTATTTTTCAAGGACACCTTCAAGCTTGTATACAAAGTAATATTTAACAACAAAATTTCTAAGTATATTTAGCGAAACATTTTTCATATTATATTCCGCTTCAATGGTAATTTGATACATGGATCGTGCTCAATTTTAAAAACCATTTGTTTTGAAAATAAGAGCTACGAGGCTCTGATACCAATTGTGAAAACGTAGAGGGGGGGGGGGGTGAATACGTTACCGTTTTTAAAAATTATTTATTGCTTGTTGTATCAAATCTCCACTTCAAGCTTGTTCTAATATGAAAGATGTTTTGTATAGTTTGTGACTAGTATAAACAAGTTATCACACAAGTATAATCAACAAGTCACAACACAAGCAACCACATAATGCAATCAATAAAGTAAAGCAATAAGTAAAAGAGGATGCAAACCGAACACGAGGATTTATAGTGGTTCGGTCACGGATCTCCTTTCCGCCCTACTCCACTCCCCGAGTACCCAACTCGAGAGTTACTTCACTAGATCAACAACCTCCTTTAACCGGCGGAGAAAACCTTACACGTCGCTTACACCTATTTCCGACACTAAGCTAGATGTCGAGTTCTTTTACAAAGGTACAACCACTCCTAGTAGTTCTTTCACACGGGTACAACAACTCCCACTAGTTCTTTCACACGGGTACAACAATTCCCTCTATGTTTTGTGGCCCAACATAGAAACCTTGTGTTTTATGGCACCAACACATAAACCATCTAATCTATATTGTTATGATGTTTACAATGATGATCCATGACACAAATGTCTAATGGATATGAATGACTAATCTAAAATAACTTCCATTGATAGAAAGCCTTCAATGGATGAAGATCACAAGTTCTCTTAGCTTGTTGTGATAGATCTTCATGTATGTATGCTTGTGGTGGATGATGATGGCTAGATCTCCAAGCTCCTTTGGTAGATCAAGATGTATGATATGCTTACAACATAATGAAGGTTAGAAGCATTATGATCATGATAATGAGGGTGATTAATGTATGTTAATATTGATCTAAATGTATGAAAACATATTAGAGAGAATGTGTGTTCAAGTGGTTAGCCAAATGGGTGAACAATGGAATGCTATTTATAGCCAAAAAGTTCAGCAACCCACGGAACCCTACGGATGGTTCCGTCCTTGTAACCATTTGGTTCCGTCCTTGTAACCATTTGGTTCCGTGGGTTTCTGACAGAAAATCTCCAAAATCTCTTATCAAATCTAACTAAAATCTACACCATATCTTTCCATATTTTATCAAGATCTTTCCAAGATATATTCCTAGACTAGGATGATCCAAGGCATGATGTAATAACACATTTTCATTTTGATTAAAATGCAAACAAAAGTTTGTTTGTAAAATGTATTACTTAACTAGTTAATATACTTAGCTAGTTAAACATTCTAAATAGTTGGTCAAGGGGTTTGATCATAATGCCTCATAACAAACATGTACGAACCTGTGTTGTATCATACGAGGACTTGAGACGTTTGAGAGGTGTTGAGACGAAATGTGATTACAAGTAACTTGTACATTTAACGTTATGTATCAAGTTATACGTTTGTCATCAATCAAAACAAACGAGACTGTATAGATTAAATATCGTAATATTTGCACTAACACTTTGCAAAACAAAAAAGACATGTCTTTCTAAAGACACTACATACACCATATGCAAACTAAAACGATGAGTATCCACGAGACAAGACATAAGTTCCTCAAGCGGCAAACTTTCTCCTTCTCCAGATGGAGCTCAGCTACAGCTGCTTGGTGAGCAACCTCTAGCTCGATTGCATTGTCTCGGGCGTTGACGGCCTCCAATGTCTCCGCCATGAGGCCTGCTTGGCATTCTTGTAATGCCGCCTCATTACGGTGAATGTGTCTCCTCAAGTAGAGGATCACCTCCTTTGCTCTTGGTGGCATTGGTGGATCGTACCACCCATTGAATGGACATGTGGATCCCTAAAAATTAATAAGCTAAAATCAAGACTTTGACGCTTAAACTCGTAACTTGAACATAAACATGTAATCAAAACAGCCATTAGATTAAAACATTGATTAAAGTAAACGTGGCATTTTAACTTAATGCAACCCAACCATGAACGCACCTCCACCGGACAATTATAATTACGCCTTCCGGCGTTCACATTATTCCAACAGGTCCTTAGGACCGCCCGCCTGCCACATCCGCATCGCACTATTGTTAAGATTTGGATCAAAAATATTTTAGGATAAGATTTGATGAGAGAGAGGAGTTTAGGGATGAGTTGTGAATAAGTTTCTCGCTTTTATTAAGATTTAATTACTGTAGCTGTTACAGATGCCACGTGTTCCCTATACACGTTAATACGGTATTACATAATGACGATATCACCCTTGTGCTAAAAACAAAATGTAACGGCAGAAAACGGCGTTGACCGACAGAAAACGGGTCAAAGGACGCAATCGGCCTGAAAAAATTTGGAGAGGGATGCACGGAGACGTTTTTAAAAAGTTATGGTGCATGGCGATGTTTCGTGGAAAGTTTAGGGACCAACAGTGTATTTTACTCTTGGTGTAATTTTTTATAGCTTCTCTCTCTTTCCATTTATAAGCCAATGATGAAGTGTCACCTCCTTTTGTGGGACTTCTTTGCGGAAGTTGTTTTGTCATTGTATCACCACTCATCAGTTTTAATCTTTTTCTTTTCCAAGCTAAGATCTTGACCAGTGTTTAGTTTGCTGTATGGTAGGATTTTGTGTACATGAATTGGTTACAAACACCATACATAAATCTTATTTATATTTCCTCATTTCTAAACATTCAAAACCAGTCGAGAAGCATAGTATAGTTGTGACTTTTCAACCATCTGATAACAAAACAACCCTCCCGGCCAATATGCTGGCTACTTTAACCCAAATATATGCTGATCAAACAAAATCTTATCGTATCACTATCTAAGGACAAGTAAACGATGTTATGATTTACATGCATTACAACATCTCTAAAACCATTATTAAACTGAAAAGCTTAGTGTTAAATATATATAGATTGATTCCGGTATCTAATACTACTTGAATCTGTAATCTAGTAATTAGTGGAACTAAACACTTTTATTGAATTAAATAAATAAAAGTATTGATGAATCATGGGCTAATTAGTGGAGTTAACACTTTTTACTTTGCCAAAGCCAATGCCAATGACACCAATTTTGGTGCTCGAGTTAACTACTGTCCAAGCTTAGTGCTGTAGTTTAATATACTTCAGGGTAACTACGTCCATATATACAAACTAAGGGTTTTTAAATGTAAACACGTCCATATTAAAATAATAACCTTATCCAAAAAGTATGTAATATTGTTGCATTTCATAATGACATTCTATATATTGGTTTAAGTTTCATCCAGTTACAACAAAAATAAATCGATTTTGAGCCTCCAAATTAATCTTGGTGCAAGAGTTAACATTCGTGTAAATGCTATAGATTAGACAAATATAGTAGTGAAAGAAAAGGATTCATTAGCTCGTTATTTAGTACGAATCAGTGAACTTTCATCTCTGGCTCTAAACATCTTTCGATTGTTGCATTTCATGATGACATTCTATATATTGGTTTAAGTTTCATCCAGTTATAACAAAAATAAATCGATTTTGAGCCTCCAAATTGATCTTGGTGCAAGAGTTAACATTCGTGTAAATGCTATAGATTAGACAAATATAGTAGTGAAAGAAAAGGAGATGCTAAAAGGCATTTACAAATTACAAACTAAGTGCTAGAATATTTGATAAGGAAAAAAGAATACAACAATCAGTAGTAACTATTTGTTAATTAATCTATGATTTTAGTTAGATTATGGAGTGAAATGTCTAGTACAAGTGGCCAGCGTCTTATATGTTCGGCTCACTAGCGAACCCCGGCCAGGTTGATCCCGGTCCAACAATAGCTGAGATGTAGTGGGTCAGGTGGGCCAATGACTCTAGAACAGGTTACGTGTGGACGACGTTCGGTTAGAGTAGGAAGGTGGTCCAACGGCTTATATGTTAGGCTCAATAGCGATCCCTACGGTTGAGCCTAATGTGTATAGTGCGGATGGTGCAACCCAAGGTTGATCCCGTCCGATGATTTCTCTACGACGTTCAGATAGAGTGGGTCAGATGGCACAAAGACTCTAAAATTGGTTGCGTGTGGATGCCGTTCAGTTAGAGCGGGGCAAGTGGCCCAACAACTATACAACTGATTGCTCGCGTATTGTTGTATGGGAGGCCTAATGTAGTCTTGGGCCATCTATTCTCAGTTGGTTTTAGATTGGTACCCCTATGTAGACTTATTACTTATATGTTGGACATGTTTGATCCCTAACGACTTGTATCTGTTGAGCCCGTATGTGTATAGCATAGGTGGCGCAACCCCATCTTGATCCCGGTCCAACGATAGCTCAGTTAGAGCACATCACGCCATTAAGATAGAGTGGGCCAAGTGATCCAACTACTATTGCACAGGTTGTGTGCGGATGCCGTTCGTTTAGAGCGGGGCAGGTGGCCCAACGGCTCTAGAACACATTGTGTATCGTAGGGGAGGCCCAATGTAGTATTGAGTTTGAGGGGAGGACTGTTGGTGCAAACCCCAACCCACATCGTAAATAGAAGTATTATAAATGCCCACATATCTTTTTCCTAATAAAACAAAACCCCTAGTGGAGACTTTTTAATCAAATCATACTTATTTAGATAATATTTTTTTAATAATTATTTATTTTTCTTAAGTTTTTACAATTTAAAAAATTAAATAATCCCTTATTTGGCAAGTGTTTGTAAATTCGTTTTTCTTTAAAAAAAATTTGCCAAAAAATACATGTGTCAAAAATTGAAAGATTAAAAACTTTGTGAAGGCGGGGTAACTAAAAATAGTGAAGGGTTTATTATGTAATTTACAATTAACAAAGAAAACATAATGACCCCAATCCTTGAGGAACCAAACGTAAATTAGATTCAATCATCGTAACCCTAAATCTTAAAATCGATTTTCCACTTCTAACTTCAATAATATTCTGAATAATCAATTACCTACAATTATCTGAATTCGTGATTTTATAAAGATATATTCAATCCATTTATTAGGGTTTCTTTTGATCTAAAGCCCTAATCGTCAGTAAGGTATACTTTATATATCTTTTATTGATTCTATGAACCTTATGTGTGATGTATTCACCTACAGTTGTTGCAGCTTGTGTTGTTTGGGATTGCTTATTTAGATTCATGTGTTAGTTATTTTGCGGGTTATGGTTTAATGTTTATCAAGTATTTGGGGTGTTTGGGATTGCTTATTAAAACTTATATGCTTATAGTTTTATTTTTTATGTTTCACTCCATCTAATAACATGAAAATTACTAGAACTTGATTGATGGATAGGTAGATTGTGTAATGGGTCATAAAAAGTTCAGGCCAAACTGAGTTATTTATTAGTGCAGGTTGAAATTGATTGGGTGAGGTTGGTTTACCTCGTACAAATACGACTAGAAAACTTTGTGATTCCAGTAATCATCTTATTTGGTGGATAATGGAATATAAGAGGAATGGAATATAAGAGGTTATATATACAGAGGAAAAAAATATCGCATGTCCTACTCTGTTTTCTTTCTACTTGGTATGACTACGAGTAACATTTTTATCCTATTACCTGATGTTTACTCATTTTTTACTATGGGTTAGTATTAACACGGCTGCAAACTTGCAGATTATATTGACAAGAAGCATCTTCCAGAGGACTGCAAAGGCTTTTCTTGCTGATAACCTGCACTGCAGATTGGTAGGTGTATATATACTCTTCTTCCTAACATATTTATCTGAACCAAATAAATTTTTGAATGAGTCAGGTTCAGGTGATCAATAGCGCTATGTCTAAAATGTAACGTTGTTAATAATCAATTAGTGTCTCAAATTTGACGTTGACACTCATGTCTTATAATATGTCATTATCTTTGCTGAAATGTCTTACAAGGTGTTTATGCATAAATAAATAAACTGTGACCCTGTTTACCCGTTTTACCCATTTATCTCTTTTTGTAATTGGCTGATATGAACCATTAGAGATTAAACATGAACAGGATTGACACCTTCATAAGTTCATGATTCTTATTAGCCAAAGTTATAGGTACCGTAAAGTTGTGCTCAGATTGCATTAATGTTTGATGAAGTAGGATTAAGAGGTTTAAGTAAAATTTATATGGCATTCAACCATATAGAAAGAGCGTTGGGTTTAAGTAAAATGTGCTCGGTTTTGGATGTCATATAGCTAACTTTGTTTTCATTTTGTATGTATTTCTTTGCCTTTACGAGTTTAAGTAAATTTCAAAAGGCAGTAAGCTCATTTTTTGTGGCTTGTGAGCTTATTTAAGTTCAAAAACTCACATTGATAAGCTCATAAATAACAATAGATAAGCTTATCGGCTTATCAATTTTCACATAAGTTCATGTCATGATCCAAACACAAGTATGATGTTAAAACCAATTAGATAAAGGTTTAAAAGATAAATACTACTATGTTGTTAAAAGCAGGCATGTTGTTATCTTTTAAAGATAAGTGTTAAAAATATCTAATGTATATCTTCTCTTAAATAATCAACCAACTCTAAGCCTTATATATAGTTAAACAACCTACGATTTTGTTATACAATCTTCATCTAATAGTTTTTTTACACTTCTTAACAGGTTATTCAATGTCAATCACACCTTTTTTAGAGATCAATGGTGAAAAGAATCGGTGGAATATTAAGGTGAAGATTACAACCATGTGGAACTTCACAAACAACAATCAATTCAGGTGATATGATCTTGATGGACCACCAGGTATAATTGTATACTTTTTGATTGCTATATCTAATGTGTTGAGTTATTTTAGAAAATGCACTATGGTCTGTGAATGCATAGTTAAATAACTATAGATGTACTGCAGTTGTTGCTTCATATGTTATCTACATACACGACACCAATCAAAATTTAACCTCCTTCCCTCACCACCTTAATGACGTTGTCTAAGATGAGAGTGGTGCATGCCTTAGTGGGCTGGTGTCTACGCATATACTAAAAAAAGGTTGAGGAACTGTGCTAAAGAAGACTATTTTGGTGGTCATGCCAAGACTGTCACCATGGACGATGGCGTTGACTTGGAGTTGGGTTTCATGGACGATGTCAAGACTTTCATGCCCAATTGGGGTAGGTAATTCTAAGTTATCATTTTTTTGTACATAACATTTACATAAGATACATTAATATATATGAATTATACATATTTATGTGCACAAGTTACATACCATAACATGTTGGAGTTGTTTGAAGCGCTTGGAATTGATATTGAGCTTTCTGATATGTAATTCTCAGTAAGCTTAGATCAAGGAAATGGGTGTGAATGGGGAAGTCACTTTACCTCACCAAGGAATGGTACAAAAAAACGGTTAGATATTCTATATTTCCAGTTGTCCAATTTATGTCGTGTAAGTTGTAACTTACTGTTAAACTTTACCATGGTTACTGGGTTCAGACGTGAATGTACTTAGCAGTTTCAGTCTCTATGCCTGTGAGAGATTAATAAGAGGTTCGTGATCCGTGTCAAGCCTTTCAAGATATTTAACGTATAATACACATATGTGGGTCAAAGAGGCCAATAAAAAACTTTAACTGAACAGGAAGGACAATTGAGTAAAATAGATTAAAAACTAAAATCGCCTAAACTCTATCCAAAAGCATATAACCTCCTAAATAATGATATTTGGAAATTTCTAATATTATTGTAGTAATATTTAAGTTGCAACCTTAGTAAGCAATCCCAAAACAACCCCTTTACAAGCGGCTTTATTTATTGTGATATTTACCAATCCGCACATCTAGAAAAGTTTTGTCACAGGTTTGCGTTCCTCCTCCACCCATATATTTGCTTCGTGATAATTTGTTAATTTTTTTTTTGCAACTTTATGTAAGCAATTTGCAGCTTATGATCAAATTCTTGAAAGCCAGAGGTGAAGAGCTTCTTACTAGCTGGAAGCGAGCATAAAACTGTAAGTTTCGAAAATGAGTGAAAAGGAACTTAAAATACTACTTACCACACATTTTAATAGTCACTATCAGAGGTATGGTCAAAAACAGTGGTTTAAAAAGCTTGGCTACAGGCGACCAGACATGACTCGACTGCACGTTAGTGTTTCCAACTTCTGTATTTCTACCTTTAAATATGGTATGTTTTTATTAATAGTCATGCTTGGCTTCAAATTGGTGTTTTTGGTAGCAGCTGGGATGCACAATTATGAAAATTCATATCATCTTATTTACTTTGGGTCTCTTAAATAGCCTTAGTTTTCTTATAGAAAGAATATTAATTTATTTATCGGAGTCTTCTCTACTGCCAACCATTTTTCAACACATAATGGCTCTTAGAAAAGTAGATGATGATGATAAAGCTTGAAGTTAGTAAAGTATGTCAATCTATTCGACGGTCAACGCTTAAAAACACCAGGCAAGTCAAGCCATGGGATGTAGCGGTTTCGGTAAACATGGCCGATTTTCGGTGTTCACTATGCAAACAGGTACAAAATTCACATGAACATTTATTTTTTTAATGCCCTTTTCACATATCAAGTTTGGTCTAGAGTTAAAAGAGTCTACTTTATTACCAAACATACCTAATATACCTGATATAGTATCAATATTGATACCATTATCTTATCGAAAAACCATTAGGAGTGTTGTTATTAGAGTAACACTTGGTGCAAAAGCATATTATGTCTGGCAATAAAGGAATAAAAGCATTTTCAATTGAGGACCTAGAACGGTAACGCAAATAACCAAATCCATATATGTAGTAGTTCGTCTGAAGTTGTCTACACTCATCAGTACATATGGTTAGGATGTTAGATAAATGAAAGCTTTCAAAAAAGATATTAGAAGAAGATCAAGCTCTTTATTAACGGTTATCTCATGGCAAAGGACGAGAGCATCTATAAGTCTCAGGTTGTCATTTGTAATTAATTTTCTTATGGCACTTATAAATGTGTAACTAATGGCATGTCATTAGTTATCATTAGTTATCATTCCCATCTCATGGTATTCCTATTTGTATTGTAAAGCTTTTTTCTAATAATATTTATAGAAGTTTACCAGGGGTGAAATCCTTTTTACTCTTAAAAAAAATGGATGCAATATGCTAATGTTGAATTAAGATAAATAGCAGTTCTCTTTTTTTGTTGGTTTAGTGAGTACGGATTTAGTTTTTATTAATCGTCAGAATTAAATGAACAAATCTTGGCAATTTATTTTTTTCATCGAATAAAAAAAAACACACTTCCGTCATTCTTTTTAACATGAATACCTCCCAAACCGTTAATCCTTCATTTATGATATCACATGTGAATGGGTTTGATAAATCATTTGGGAAATTTCGCCTAACACATCCAAAATGGTA
Source organism: Artemisia annua (assembly GCA_014162995.1). Taxonomy (NCBI): domain Eukaryota; kingdom Viridiplantae; phylum Streptophyta; class Magnoliopsida; order Asterales; family Asteraceae; genus Artemisia; species Artemisia annua. The sequence continues at coordinate 46,328 of LBNU01026036.1, forward strand.
CAAGTTACTTTGTTTTGTGTCATGACATTATCGGTTGCAATTTAAAAAAGACTTGGCATGGGCCAAGGATTCTTTAGGGTGAACAAAGCCATTGCACAACCGAGGATTCTTTAGGGTGAACAAAGCACGGGCCATGCTGTCTCGTGTATCAAAGGAAACAAGTACTTTCCTTTGAGTTATAATGTTACACTGATGGAGTTCCCATTAATTTTTTATACTCGAGTAAAAAAGAATGTCAAATTAAAAAATGCACATTCATTTAGTTTTGTAACAAAAATCTGTATGGGTAAAAGTCATGAAGTTAACATGTGCAGTTAAAACTCATATGAAGTTAACTTATTAATAATACTATAATCATATGTTATGTTAGTTGATTTAAACTCACAGTATACTAAATTAATATGTAACTAAAATTAAATGTCAAAACTTCGTGCGTGCACGGGTATTATAACTAGTAAGCTAGATGAGCTACACCATCTAGTCAATTGGTTTTAGATTGGCAACCCCCATGTAGGCTTATATATATGTTGGGCATGTAGGCTCATTAGCGCCCCCTAACAAATGCATCATGATTTTTTGTGCCTGTACGATATGCAAATTGCCAAAGCCTATAGCTGGTTTGCCACGAGTACTCAAGGGCGGAGCTACATGAGGACCGGGAAGGGTCCCGGCCCCCTAGGCCTAAACCCGTTGGTGTATTTATTTGTGATTTCATGTGTTAAATTTTTTTTTTCATCTCAACGCTCCCATCTAATGTTTTTCGGGAAAAAAATTTGTTTCGGCCCTCTCACAAATTTTTTTCTAGCTCCGCTACTGCGAATACGTATAACTTATGGCTGTGTTAGGTAGCATTGTCTCAGTCACCAACTTATATTTGAGCACTTCTTTTGATGTTGAAATTAATCAGTGGACTTGATCCAGACTTGCTTTGTACATGCTACCTAACATAGTCGGCCAGAACATGTAATAATGTAGGGTTAAGGATATCATGAAATGACCCAATTTTAAAGACCAATAGCTGTTCCTTTATAAAGTTTCAATACTCACCATGATCGTGTTTTGTACATGCTAACTTAATTTTTTCATTGTTAATACTTAAAACGTGGGTGGTTTAATTTTTTCAATAGGTGTTTGTGTAATAGTTGGTCAGTTTCTTTGAAAGTTGTTGAGAACGAGTCTAATTGGTACTTATATATAGTCAGAATGGTTCAAATAGGTGAATGGTTTAAACTTTGAACGTCATTCATAGGGTACTAAAGGCCTTAAAAACTTAATTGGTTGTTTAAAGCATACTCAAAGGTTTTACATGTTGGAAACACACGAGGGCCTTTTAGGCTTATATTAGTTGAAGAGGAAGACTTAATGAACTTTTACAATGAAACTTTTATTGCTTAAGCTTTGCTTCATGTTACAAATGTTCACCCTAACACCTATTTATACTACTCCATGGAATGTTCAAGAGACGAGATATTATTTCCATGGATATTCTACTACGATCTAGATTCTTCTTGCATTATCTTAATCATTCTTAATACATCATCGTCCTTATCTAGATGCGTAATTCTAGATAACTCTAACTAGATAGTTCTAGTATCATTCTAGATATTTTACAAAGATATTTTCTATGACCATTCTACGAGTTTTTAGAAGCTTCCTCTATATGGGCTCGGGCTTTTATGGGTAGTCCAATCTTTATTGGACTAAAGTTTACGATCTAACACCCCCCTTTAAACTTGATTTCTCGACTCCAAGCATCATCCTTAGTCTTGAGAAATATCGCTTGTTGAGCAGCTTGGTGAAGATATCGGCAACTTGATTTTCGGACCTCGTATGTATCATTCGTATATCCTTCCTCTTCATAGTCGATACCATGCTTCTTTTTGTACCCTTTAGCCACAAGCCTTGCCTTGTACTTCTCTACTTCGCCTTTGGCGTTTTTCTTGGCCTTGTATACCCACTTGACTCCAATAGCCTTTTGGCCTTTTGGAAGGGTCATCAACTCCCACGTATCATTCTTTTCTATTGACTTTATCTCCTCGTCCATGGCTTGTCTCCATTTCTTGCTTCTCATAGCTTCTTCAAAAACTAAAGGTTCACAGCCAGCATATAAACAAAGAAGGGGTATTTCCTCAGTTACCTCATAGAGCTCTTGCAAACTTCTTGTCTTTGGTTCTCCTTCACTTGAACTTGAAGGTAAGTCTTGGGTTGGAGTTGGACTTTGAGGTTGTTGGGCTTCTTCACTTGATTCACCCGTCTCTTCTTCGTCATTTATAGGAAGAAAGTCATACCTTTCATTCTCCTTAATGCTCCAATCTCATGCTTCTTCTTCATCGAACTCTACGTCTCTACTCACTACCACCACTAGTACAAAAATGACCTATCGTCACACATGGTCAATTTCAAACGGTCACACTGTAACATATTTACGTGACTAAATGTATGAAAATAAAATAAACAGCCACACTCTATCCGACTTGTGTGACCATTTCGGAAGATATATGTCACACATTTGTGTATTTATGTGACTATAGGGTAACTGGTAAATATTTTTCGATCATTTAGTCACTTTTAATTCGGGACGTGTGACCGATGCAAATCAGCTTTAAACATTAGTCACACTACAGATATACTTATGTGACAAATATATGTCACACAATTGAAGAGTGTGACCAAAATAGATATATGGTCACATGAAGTAATTGTGTATGTGGCTACATTATATAGTCAAGTTTGTCACACATTATATAAACGTGACTGCTATTCTTTGCTGAATAGTTAGCCACATATGAATTTGAAATGTGTGACAACTAAAAATTCAGTTTGAAGCGTTAGTCACGAAATGCATTTAAGAGTGACAAATATATGTCACACACTTGAAGAGTGTGACCAAATGTCATATATGGTCACACTAAACCATAGACATAAATGATTAAGTGTAACCAAAATTCGATACATATGGTCACGTAAATGAATATACGTGTGTCTAAAGTTTTGTATATGTTTGCTTGCCTAAAATTTTCCCCAAAATTTGATCATCCCCCCAATATTTTCATTATATCCCGCTCTAATTTTCCCCCAAATTCAAAATCACACTTTTAGATCCCTCTCTCCAACCTTTCACTAATTCAGATCCCTCTCTCCAACCTTTCACTACTAATTCAGCCACACCCATCCTTTTCCCCCAAAATCAAAATCAAAATCAAAATCAAAACCATAGAAAATAGATACGGTTCTAACATCTTCAAGTACAATTCCATCTTTTATCCCATTCTTTCACTTATTACCTTCAATATTGATGTTATTACGTTCTATTGATTTATGTTATTCGGGCTTTATTTTGAAATGGCTCGTACAAAGCAAACCGGTCGTAAATCAACCGGTGGAAAAGCACCCAGGAAGTAATTGGCTACCAAAGTATGTTCTTTTAATTTTGTTTGATTGTAATGAAATTAATATGGGTTTAGTTATTTAATTTGATTTTAACTTTGTTGTGTAATTGATTTAAGGCTGCTCGGAAGTCTGCACCGACTACAGGTGGAGTGAAGAAGCCTCACTGTTACCGTCCTGGAACCGTTGCTCTTCGGTCAGTCTCTCATCCTTTATGTTGTTGTAGTTTTTGTTTTTTTTTATTGATTGCTTATCTTTTATGGCAAGTGTTTGTGTGTATAAGTCTAGCCAATCAGGTACTTATAAGAAAATTGGTATGGTTATAAGAGATTTTCTTCTGGGATTCAATATTGAGTTACATCATGCACATTTTTTTGTTATCTTGTTCTGTTCATGTGGCCATTTAATTTATCTGTGTGGTCAGCTGTTGAGAATTTTGAAACAGATATGTCTTTAGACTTGTAGATATGTAACTTTTTATTCTAGACACTTTGTTGAAGGCCCTATGTTTATAAGATGAACCACTCATGTTCAGTTTGTTCTACTCTATGATATGTTTATATTTGGTAATGCTGCTTATGTGATTATTTGTAAGTGGAATAAACTCGTTGCGTGAAGGTTTAGTATCGGTCTATATTAATATGATGTGTTTTGATACAGTTGATAATGTTGCTTATGTGATTATTTGTTACTACTTACTATATTAGTGAAACAAACTTGTTGTCCGTAGGTTTATTAATCGTACATATTTTTATGATATCCTGTTTTGATATAGTAGTGTTGCTTATCTGATTGTTTGTTAGTGAGATAAACGTGTCATCTCAAGATTTAGTGTACATCTATATATTATACGGTGGATTTTGAAGGTTTAGTATCTGTCCATATTTTTATAATACTTTGTTTTGGTAAAGTTGATAATACTGTTTATCTGATTATTTGTAGGTGAAATAATCTGAGCAACGCACCTATGTTGAAGATGAACCACTCATGTTGAAGGCCCTATGTTTATTCTAGACATGTTTGTTACGACGGTCGGCAGACCTGTATCAAAGATGCTTGGGGCAAATGGGTGTTAGACTAGTGAAGCAACG
>LBNU01026036.1:51434-66258 GCA_014162995.1 Artemisia annua
TGACTAAATATTACAAAAGGCCACACAAACATAAAATTCAAGTGGCCATTGGATGAACAATAGTCACACAAAATACACATTTCTTCACTTTAAACAACATATGGTCACACTTATTAACATTTTTGGCCACTTTTTTTTAAAATTGTATGTGACTAACTAAAAAAACAATACCAGTTGAGTGACTAAATCATCACAAACGTCACATTTATTATATTCATGTGGCTACAGGACGAGAAATAGTCACACATAATACACATTTACTTGAATAAATCATCTCAAATGTCACATATATTATGTATTTATGTGGCCAAAGGACGAACAGTAGTTACTCTCAAAAAATATTTGTGTGACTATAAAGTGTTTACGGTCACTGATAATGACTAATTCAACAAAACTTGTGCCTAATTTGTCACACATATTCGAGGTTTCGGTCACTCTTTTTCGATGAAAAAGGTCACGAACTCAACAATGTGACCATATGCCACCTACGGTGGCGAGACCTTTAGTGACACACAACGAAAAAAACGTCTGTGACTATATGCATATCGTCACTCATTTTTGGCGTGACCAATAGAACTTTTTGTACTAGTGCACCTTCCTCGTAATTGGATTATAGAGCTTATAACCTTTTGACTGCTTGTCGTAGCCGACGAATACATGCTTCTAACTTCTATCATCAAGCTTGGATCGCCTTTGGCTTGGAACGTGCTCATACGCTATGCTTCCAAATACCCTTAGGTGAAAGACAGTAGGCTTCATCCCATTCCATGCTTCTTGTGGAGTCTTGTTGTCTAAACTCTTTGACGGACATCGGTTCAATAGATATACTGCACAATCAACCGCCTCGGCCCAAAACTCCTTTGGCATCTTTTTACTTTTCAACATGCTTCGGACCATATTGAGAATGGTTCTATTCTTTCTCTCCACCAATCCATTTTGTTGTGGGGAGTAAGGAGCCGTTAGAAATCTCCGGATCCCATTATCCTCACAAAATTTGTTAAATTCTTTTGATAAAAATTCTCCACCTCTATCGGATCTCATGGATTTAATTTTTAAACCTTTCTCCTTTTCAACCATAGCCTTAAATATCTTAAAAGCTTCAAAATCTTGGGATTTTTCTTTTGGAAAATATACCTAAGTTTTTCTTGAAAAGTCATCAATAAAAAGCATAAAGTAAAGATTCTTACCATGAGATGGTGGAGTAATGGGACCACACAAATCCGTGTGAATTAGTTGTAGAGGCTCCTTAGCTCTTGATGTTGGTTCTTTCGGAAACGAACTTCTAGCATGCTTCCCGAGAAGGCATCCTTCACACACTTGATTGGGATGATCAATTTGATCTAACCCTTTCACCATTCCCTTTGAGGATAATAACTTTAAGTCACCGAAGTTTAAGTGCCCGTACCTCTTGTGCCAAAGCCACGAATGATCCTTCAAACAACTCTTTAAGCACTTAGCTTCATCATGTTTAATGTTTAGAATGAACATTCGGTTTTTAGTCATAGGCACTTTAGCTATGAGCTTTCCTTCGGGACTTCTTATTATAGCACTACGATCCTTGAAATGAATATCGTAGTTTTTCTCTAAGAGTTGTCCGACACTTAAAATGTTCCTTTTAAGTTTGGGCACATTGTACACGTCCGAAATATATTGGTGACTTTCATCTTTAGCTTGGATAAGTATCTTACCTTTTCCTTTCGCTGGCGCCTTTGATTCATCTCCAAATGTGACATTACCTTTACTTGTTTCCATCTCCACGAACAAGTATTCTTCACCCGTCATATGGTTGCTTGCAGCGGAATCTATATGCCATGGCTCTATCCTCCCTTCTTGTTCGTTATGTCTTGCCATTAGCAAAGTAAGCTCATCTTTATCTTCTACCTCCACAAGATTAGCTTTTTCTTCCACTTGTCTTGAGCTAGCACACTCATTGGCATAATGACCATATTTGCGACAATTGTAACCTTGTATATGGGGCTTATGTAACACCCCCAAAATTCTCAATAGCAGCGGAAGACTTAGTAATGACAGCGGAAGCTTTTCGGGGTATTACCTAGAGGATCTTTCTTACAATTACAAAAAACGACACAAAGTGACGTTTTAAAGTTATATTTATTTCAAAATACCAAATATCCAAAGAACATGACATTTCATAAGTTAGAGAACAAGTTTTATTCTGAAAGTAATAAAACAGTTTATTAAAGTCCATGTTGTGGTTATGCCCACTCCGTGCCTTCAAGTTCCGTCTTGTTTAGTTACCTGAGATAAACATGCTAAAGTCAACATAAAGTTGAGTGATATTCATAGGTTTAAGTTTAATAGTTTGAACCACAAGTTAAAGACTGTATTGCAATCACTTGCAATCAACAAGTTTAAAATCAATGTTCTTGTTATTGCCTTAAGCTCATGACACGCAACGATTAACAGCCAATCATAATCTCAAGTTATGACGGTAAGTAGTAGGCCCCCAAGATAGGTATTTGCCAATTACCTATTATAAGAACAATAAAGTGCGCCTGGTGTTTTCTCTAACGACCAAACGAGGATTGTTAATCACTAATAGTACTATCCACACTTATTTACGTTCACCCTGCAAGTGATTAAGGTTCATGATCGAGGGACTTTTAGCAATAGCAACTTAAGCAAATAACGTTAGCCTGACGGTATCATATTACCCGGTATAAAAGACTTGTGTTCGTGTTTTAAGCATGTATCCCCCCACGGGAAAATAGTTAAAGAGTGGGCTATGAACTCACCTTAGTAGTACAGTAGAGTAGTAGTTTCGTAAACTCAACGATGCTAGGCAACGGCTTCACACACAACCTAAAAGATAATGCAAGTTTCAGTTGATAGTCTAAGTCCGGTTTTATCGCGAATATTAGTCATTCAGTTACGAACAAAACTCGTGTTTGTTTTAATGCTAAAAGTTTAAAAATAAAGTTATATATACATATACCTTGTGAGTATATTGATCGATGATCGATGGAAAGTCTTTATAAATAAGTCAAAGTTTGTAGACGCTAAGTCACGATTGTAATATATAAAAGAAGACGAATAATCGTATTTAAAAAGAAAAGAAATAACATATCGTTAAAATTTAATTATAGTTGCGAATTATATAACGTATATATATAAGTTAAATTTATGAAAGTTTTATATTAAATATGCGTTTATATATATAAAACATTAATATTATTTTTATAAAATAATATTTGCGGAAAATCCTTCAAGTTTTACCAAAGTTACACTTTTAACCCTAACGATATAAATTTTACACCGTTAGTCCAAAGTTAAATATTATTACATTTAAGTCTAAATAATATCAATATTTACATTTAATACCCAAAAGTTTCAATAGTTACTGTTTCTAAATCAGAAAATCAGAATTTACAGTTTTGACCTTAAGTTTCCAAAGTTTACACTTTCAGTACCTCATTTATAAAATTTTGCAAATTTAGTCCAAATTTCACCAAATTAAAAGTTTAACATTTTTATTTTTATTAAGCTCAGAATATTCCTATTAGCTTATTAGATCAGCTTATGGCTTAAAAATCTCTTATTTTCACAAAATGGGCTTAACGAGACCAATTTAAGGGCCCATTAACATTTTAAGATCCGTTGGGCTTAGGGGTCAAGTGGGCCTGGTCTTGGGCTTATTTTATGGTCCTAATGACATTTCAAAACAGCTTGTTTGACCAGCTTATGGCATAAGCTTAAAATAAGCTTAATGGGCTTTTAAGCCTTTTAGTTATTTTATAAGAGTTTTGAAAACAGCTTTTGTTCAAACGAAATGGCTTTTGAAAAGAGCTTAAATGAGCTTGTTAGTTCGAATTATTTATGTGTTCTGTTTGCTAGCCATGTTGTCAATGAGGTCGAGTTCAAAAATGACAGGGTTATGTGTCGAATTTATTAAATACAAGGCCATACGAAACGTGTCAAGGCCATTTCTGAAAACAGTTTTAGATTCAAAACTATTCCAAGTGTTTGAACATAATTTCGAATGGGTCAAGTGACTTCTAAACATGTCATATTCAATATGTAAACGTTATTATTTGTAACAAAGCTTTGTGGTTCTCGTTTGTTAGCATAAGTGGCATCTTGGGTGTCGAATAAAATGGGTGTGTCGTGTTTATATGTTACGAGATAAAAGGTCAAAGTAAACGTGCAAAACTGGAAATAATGAAATAACTAGAATAGAGAAAGGACTCCAAGAGCCTTACCTCACCTCTAGGGGTGGGGTAAATTCGTATATATGGATCGTGCTTGGTCAAGTAAAAGTTGTGGTTCGTTTCTTTGTACACCAACGACTTAGGATCGAGCCAAACGTGGCTAGGTACTTGGTTCTATCTACTTAGACGTCTTGGCAAACTATTCGTCCCATATCAACCTTAATACTTCACGAAATTTATATGTGGTGCGTTTTGTGTGTGTGTTTTCCAACTGAGCTCATATGAGATGTATACAAGGACATGTTAGAGTGTAGATACATCCCATGGTTGAGTGTTGATCGATGGATATTGCATGTTGCCACCCAAATCATCCAATCGAGTTCTAACATGACAAAGAATGTGTCATATGATCTCTGTTCATTCCTGACACATTGTAAGATGTATAGACATGGTTTTGTGAGCATTGGTGAGAATGGGAGGTGCTAAGGAATGTTGTGACATGTTTTTACAAATTTGGCAAAAATGTGTTTTGTGGTTTACTTGGCTTAGATTTAGGGCAGTTAACGTGCAAGAGATAAAATGAAATTTATCATTCTTAATTCTATGCTAGGTGGTCAATTAGGGTGGGCAATAATACTCGTAGGTTGTTTGTCAAATTTGCGAGAAAACGTGGTGGTTTGTGAGCCTAGTCGCGACTGGAACCAAAGAAGAAAAGAAAGAAAAAAAATATACAAAAGGGGCGCTGGGCTTGGCCTGCTGGGCTGCTTTCGTGGGTCAGGCCCAATCAATGAAAAGAAAGAAATAAAAGGGTCTGGTGGGTGCAGTTTTGGTTATACGTGGCCCAATGGGTCACGGGGGCCCATATAGCATGTTTCGTGAGTCGGGTTATGGTCCAATAATATTAGTGAGCAATCTCGGGAATTTTCGTAGGCTCGGGAAATATATAAATATTGTACGGTAAATATACGAAACGTATATTTAATAAATATAAACGTTTAAAATATATTCGTGATATTTAGACTATCTAGGTTTGTGTATAAGCATCGTTCCTAGGAAAAATAATCAATCACAAATTCCGTAGTGATTTATATAACAAGTCATAAAAAATAATTTGTCACTCGTAAAATGGTGTTCAGTTAACGTAACATTTGTTTATTCATGTTTTGTATTTACTAATCGTATGGGAAAATTACGAGAGGCTACAGCTTACCTCCTCTTTGAGATTGAAAGCCTCTCCCACGACCTCTTCGATATGAATACCATTGGTTTTCATCTTCTTTGTTGGCATCTTCTCTTCCTCTTCCTTGTCCTCGGCCTTGGAAACCACCACGACCTCGAAAAGTACAACGTCCTCGTCCTTGCTCCTTTCTATGTAGAAAGCTCTTTTCTCTTTCTTTGAAAGAGACCTTTGAGTATAAAGCTTGCTCTAAGTGTTCTTCCCGCTCCTTTTCTTCAATTTCTCTTCATGGGCTTGTAAAGATCCCATGAGTTGATCAATGGTCATAGAGTCTATGTCTTTTAACTCCTCTATGGCCATGACAATGTAATCAAAGGTTGGTGGCAAAGAGCGAAGAATCTTTTCTATCACCCTTGTGTCACTCAAGCTTTCACCATTTCTCTTCCTTTCATTTGAAATGGTCAAGACACGAGTGAAATAATCCGAAATGGTTTCGGATTCCTCCATTTGAAGTTTTTCGAACTCTCCTCTAAGGGTTTGAAGACGTACCTTTTTCACCTTGTCAATTCCTTTGAAAGCAATTTGAAAGATCTCCCACGCTTCTTTAGAAGTGGTTGCATTTGCAACTTTCTCAAACATCGCATCATCAAGACATTGATAGATGAGTGTAAGAGCACTTTGATCCTTCTTTCTTGCCTTTTGCAACTCCACCCTTTGGGCGGCATTCAACGAACTTTTATCATCAACTTTCTCAACACCTTTTTCGACTATCTTCCACACATCATGTGAACCGAGTAACGCCTTCATTCGAATGCACCAACTACCGTAGTTATCTTTGGTAAGACAAGGAAATTGGAACAAGTTCATTGCACCTAACATCTCGATCTTCTAGCTCTGATACCACTTTGTTGGAAACACACGAGGGCCTTTTAGGCTTATATTAGTTGAAGAGGAAAACTTAATGAACTTTTACAATGGAACTTTTATTGCTTAAGCTTTGTGTTAGCATTTAATATTTATAGAAAAGTGATGGTCATTCTCATATTGGTAATATAGTATGTCGTGTGATATTTGTAGAAAATAGTCTAAGCTAGTTGGGCATTGGACTTGGTAAACTAGCATGTCATGTGTTATATTATGTAAGTCTATTAAGAAGTAAACATAAACCAAGTCCAAGCCCAAGCCCATAGAAAGCCTTATATAAGGAAGTATATAAGGCACCTAAACCTTCATTTGTAAGGTGTGCTTGTGTGTGTAAGTGTGTGTTTTATATGAAATATTCTCTCTAGTTTCATCTTACTTTCTCTCTCTAAAACACATACATATATTCATCAAGTGACCATCTTTACTACATATTGTGCTTGTATTTGTGATAAAGTTGATAGATCTAAGGTCATACAAGTGGTATCAATCGCCTAACAATGATTTAGGAGGGTTGAGAGTTTGTTTTTTCGTGTTTTTAAGCATATATCTCACGTTATTTTTCAAAAAGTTTCGTACTTTTATTGTTTCTTTGTGTTTTTAACACTCTTTTGATTCAAACTAGTGTTATAAACATTTCCCAACATAAAAGTTCCAATCTTTTTGAAAGATTTAAGCTTAAAAATTCATACTTGGTTTTTGTACTAGTTTTCGAGATCTCAAAAAGTTTTATAAATATCATCAAGTTTGCAACTTTCTTCAAGCTTTGGTGTTTTTAAGGCTATAAGTACAAGAATCTTGGAATACAAACTTCATTTGGGTGTGCTTTTTGCGAAATCAAAAACTGCCAAAAATTGTACCAGTTTTCGAGATCCTTAAACCCCATTTTATCGAGAACTTTCTCCTGAGCATATTATCTGATTTGGTGGTTTACTCGGTGTTTCCCTTGCTTGTATAAGTGAGAAAACACTTCGACTCGTGGTATACTCTCTAAATTGTATAATTTAGAAAGTTTGGTGAAACTTTCGAGAACTTTGAAAAGTTTCGAGAACCTTGAAAAGTTTCGAGAAATTTGAAAACTTTCGAAAACTTTGAAAACTTTCGAGAACTTTGAAAAGTTTTGAGAAATTTGAAAACTTTCAAGAACTTTGAAAACATTCGAGAACTTTGAAAAATTTCGAGAAATTTGAAACGTTTCGAGAACTTTGAAAAGTTTCGAGAATTTTGAAAAGTTTCGAGAAATTTGAAAAGTTTCGAGAAATTTGAAAAGTTTCGAGAAATTTGAAAAGTTTCGAGAACTTGGAAAACTTTCGAGAACTTAGAAATTTTCGAGAAGTTTGTAATTTTTCGAAAAGTGGAACTTTGTTGACTGAAAGTTGACTTTTGACGACTAAACTTCAAACGGCCATAACTTTTGAACCGTAACTCCGTTTTCAGCGAAATACCTGCCAAAACGACCGGAACAGGCCGAATATTGTGAGGTTTCACCACAAAGTCGTGAAACGAATTTTTCGAGGCCCAAATCACCTCCAGAGTGAAGTTATTGAAGCTTTAAGTTTTCAAACCCGATTTTCACCACAACAACTTACCTAACCCAACACCAAACTCAACTCCTATTTCGTTGAACCGATCCAAGATCAACTTTATCTATCATCACTTAATCAATGGCAACTCAACAAGATATTCATGCTGCCGGTGCCGAAAACCGTCCTCCTATGCTTGAAAAAGGTGGTTATCTTCCATGGACAAGCCGTATGCTTCGTTACATCAAAACCAAAACTGATGGCAAACTTATGATCAAATCCATTGAACAAGGTCCATTTAAGCCAAAACAAGTTCTAGATCCAGGAAATCCAGATACAACATCTCCTACTCAACCATTCTATCGTGACCAAACAGAAGATGATTACACACCTAAAGACTGGAAGCAGATCGCCGCAGATGATATGGCAATGCATCTCATTCAACTTGGTTTACCTCGTGAGATCTTTGCTGCAGTCGACAGTTGTGAAACTGCTTATGCTATGTGGGAACGAGTTAGAAGACTTTGTCATGGAACAGAAATTGGACAACAAGATGTTGAAAACAAGCTTCTAACTGAATGGGAGAACTTCACGTCTACAGCAGGTGAACAGATTGAATCATACTACACCAGGTTTTGTACCTTGATGAATGAGCTGATTAGAAACAAGTTGGAACCGCGACAAATTGTGACAAACATCAAGTTCATCAACAATCTACCAGAGGAATGAGGTCGATATGTCACAATTGTCAACCAAACTAAGAATCTTCATCAGGTGAATTATGATCAACTCTACGATTTTCTGAAACAAAACCAAGCTGAGGCTAATGAAGTAAGGAAAGAACGATTGGCAAAGACTCATGATCCTCTCGCATTAATTGCTACTACACCAACACCTCTACCAGTGATCACACCACATCAACCATCATCATCTTCCACTCACAACAACATGCAGCTACCATACATTCAACAACCAACACCTATCTACCAACAACAAGTCTACCCACAACAACAACAAGCCATTCCACAACAACATGAACCAGAATTCACTGACAATGATGAAGCTACTGCAAATTTGACACAAGCATTTGCTTTTCTGACAAAGGCATTCCAAGGACGCTATTCTACACCAACAAACAACAACCAAAGGATTTCATCGAACACTCGCAACAAGCAGATTGCTCAGCCGAGTTTCAACATGGGTAACGGAGGCCAAATGGTTGGAGTTTTTGGGAATCAGCAAGGATATGCTACAGGATTTCACATGGGTAATCAGAATATGCAGAATCAGATGGGTCAGTATGCAGGAAATCAGATGGGTTAGTATGCAGGGAATCAGACGGGTCAGTTTGTTGGAAATCAGAGGGGTCAGAATGTTGGTAATCAGGCAATGGGTAATCAGGTTGGAAATGTTGCAGCACCAGTTGGTGGGAATTATGGAAATGTGAATGTGAATCAGGGAAATTTGGTTAGGTGTTTCAACTGTCAAGGTGTCGGTCATATGGCAAGGAACTGTCCTACTAAGCCGAAAAAGAAAGATACAGCGTATCTGCAGAAAGCATTGATGCTAGCACAAAAGGAAGAGGCAGGATTCCAATTGACTGCTGAGGAAAATGATTACATGGCTCTTATGGATGATATGGAAGATAGAGAGGATATCGACGCGGACTGCATCTTCATGGCAAACACCAAATGTTTTCAAAACAAACACCAAATGTTTTCAAACACCAAATGTTTTCAAAACGTCCGTTGTTAAGAAAATGTTTTCTAAACCACAAGTTGTCTCTAAAAATCTTTCAAAACTGGAACAAATGTCGTCAGACAATCCTTTTAACACAAGTGAAACTAGAGACATTCCTGATGATGTGAAAAAGAGAATTAAAGTACTTCAACAGATTGTTGAGTCAAAAACCACAATCAGTATTAACAATTGGCATTCGAGTTTTCATAAAGAGCAGAAAAGGTGTTTGAAACAGAAATTACAATCCCACTGTATTACATCAGTGCGAGAGTAATTCATCTTGAAAATGCTTTGATAAAAGAAACAACCGACTTTGTCAAGGACCACAAATCCCTGGTAAAGGAAGCTAATGAAACTTGTGAAAACATGAAAGTTTTGGAAAGATTAAATGACTCTCTCTTTGAAGCTGTTATGTCTACTGATATTATGTCTATTATTTTGCAAACATATTCTGTTGTGGATGATGAAAGACTTCGAACTGAGACTTCTGCAATTGTTTCAAAATATGAAAATGCCCTTATTAAACTTGAAAAAGAAAATGTGTCATATTTTAAACAACTTGATCGGAAAAACGAAGAATGCAAGTATGACAAACTGTCGTATGAGCGTGCCTTCAACAACATGAAAGCGCAAAATGATCTTTTGAAGTCTCAGTTAGAAAGACTAAAAGGAAAGGGTGTGGATACTATGTTTGAAAAACCAACGACTTCAGAGAAACCAAATGATTCAAAAACGGTTCAAAAAACAAAAATGTCAATTTCTCGGTTTGCTCCAAAAGTCGATGTGAAAAAAGATTTGACAAAACCAGTCACTCCATCACCTTAGCCTAAGAATGTTGAAAAAGAAAAGAATGTGGAAAAAGAAAAAGCGGTTGTCGAAACACCAAAAGTGATAGCACCTGATCTTTTTAGGATTAGTCCCACTATTGCGTCTCCTTCTAGGACAGATGATAAGTGCGTTAAGGATAATTCTAGAGAATCTAGGATGCTAAAAATGACAACAATATAAACCCTAATGCGTGTGTCTTACCTTCTACAGGATTAGCAAGCACCTCTAGGAACAGCAGACTAAAGCCTAAGAGCAATACAAAGAACAATAGAGTCTCGTCTGTTGATGAGACGAAAAATGTTACGTTTTTAGGGGTCAGTTTGAGTCCTAATTCGTATATTATTGGATCGGATTTTACCCAAAGTCGTTTCTTTTCTCATTTTAGGTACTTTTGAGGAGAAAATCACAAATGAAGCATTTTCGGGCGTTTTCGGAGTGAAAAAGTGCGGAAAACAACAAAATCTCAAAAGACCCTAAGTGCACAGAAGGTGACGGCGTCACAAGCTCCAACGTGACGATGTCAGGAACAACTGAAGTGAAGAATTGGAAGTTACTCATGACGGGCCAGAAATTTTTTAGCCTATTTTGGTGACGGCGTCAGGGAAGGCCGTCAGATCTGGAACAAGGCGGCGTGACGACGTCAAGAAGGCCATCACAAAACCCTAATCGTCGGCGTGACGGCGTCACACCTTGGGCTGACGCCGTCAGCCCGTATTTTCTATATATATAGAACGATTTTTATTGTTTTGAAAGAGGAACTTGGTGGAGAACTTAAGGGTTTAAACCCTAGCTCGTGTATCACAGACCTTAGAGGGTACTTTTACCCCTCTAACTTGCATGTTTAATCTAAGATAAGTCTTCATTCAATCCATACAATATGTCTATGTGTTGTATGATTTATGTTTGTGTTTTTCTTTCCTTTAACATGCTTGGCTAAATTAACTTGTGTTTGCTTAGATCTAATGAAACCTAACTATTGATTATCATGTGATGTGTATGTTGTGATTGTGATTTGGATGAATGTTTCATCTACGTTAGACTTAAGAAAACTGGCTAACCTCCTATACGGTAACAAGCTTGAACGTCTTAGGAAACGTGAATCGTATGTGCGTTAATCGATTTTAAGGTAGTATTTCATGCGTAGGTTGCTATCGGTGAGCTTATGATAGGATACTTGACGTATCGTCATAGAGTGAGGTAGGAGCTTATAGAGTTAGGGAATTGAACGCACTCCCTACGACTTGTTAGGAATACACCCGTCATCCACGCAAACTCAACATACTAATTACATGGTAAAAGATAGTTAGGGAGTAATGAAATCTAAGTAAACACTACTTTCCCCACCATTGTTTTCTCAAAACTTTAATTTAATTGCATAAGTAGATAACTTGGGTTAGTTGACTAGCAACTAATTCCGCCCACTCCTTCAAAACCGAGATTTTACTGCTTTCAAAAAAACATAAAAATACAAAAATAATCATCCTCCACCCTTAGACCTTAATTAGAGTAGTCTTTAACCTAACGAACACTATTCCCTGTGAGAGAACGATCAATCCCCCGGTACTTGCCACTACACTATACTACATCGGTCAGGTACACTGCCTGGTGGGGATTGTAAGCCTCTTGAGATCCCTTAAGAGGTAAAACAAAGTGCGTAAGCAATCCCACGCGCATCAAGTTTTTGGCGCCGCTGCCGGGGAATAGTTATTGTTTAGGTTAATTTTTATTTTTAATTAGGTCTACTCACTAGACTCCTTTCTAGTGAGATTTTATTTTATTTTTCTAGGATCTCTTTAGTCTATCTTTTTCTTCGTGTTTTTGTTCGTAACCATTACCATCCGACATCATGGAAGGTGGTAATCTTCTCGACCCAAACAACCAAAACTTTCCCAACCCACCTCCTAGAGCCCGCACTTTAGGAGAGTACTCCCGACCTAGCCATCAAGGCTATCGAAACACCATTGAGCTCAACCAAGGAGCCAATGTGACACCCTTGAGATCCGACACCATCCGGTTGGTGCAAAGCGGATGCGCATTCCATGGGCTTCGTTCCGAAGACCCAAATCAACACCTTAAGGACTTCCTCAAAATCGTAGATTCCATAGACCTTAGTGTTGACACCCGAGAGGCCACCCGACTACGCCTATTCCAATTCTCTCTACGTGACCAAGCTAGTCAATGGCTTGAGCGTTTCCCCGCTGGATCCATCACCACATGGGATGACCTGACAAGGCGTTTCCTTACCCAATTCTTTCCACCGGAAAGGACGGCCAAGCTAAGAGACGCCATACTTTTTTTTGAACAACGCCAAAAGGAAACCTTCCGCCAAGCATGGACTCGTTTCAACTACATGCTTCAACGAGTCCCTCATCATGGCTTAAGCCAGTGGCTCCTAGTCCAAATTTTCTACGATCATGTCAACTACCACTCCAAATGCAACATCGACCAAGCCGCCGGTGGCAAACTCCGCGACAAAAACGCATCCGAGTCGTGGCAAATAATCGAGGAGTTGGCAAGGAATAGCGATGAAGAATGGGAGGAGAGTCCAGCTGCAGAGTCAGCCTGCGAAATAGTCACACCACCGAGTAAGACAATTCAAATCACCGAAGAGGGCCTTGGTGAGCTTGAAAGAAAGATAGAGTATCTGCTCGAAAAACGAAAAAAAACCTTAAGTCCACAACAAGCAACGGTTAACTCTGTCTCAGTCATTAAATCAGTACCGCTATCCGAATCACCCCTCAGAGAAAATGTAGAAACCTTTAGAGCCAAGCACCCTCAACCTCCTCCAAGCGACCTTAGTCCTGAATTCGAAGCCCGAATGAGAGAATACATGACTACCCATTCAGAAAGGTTGGCAAAATTCGAAGAAGAGGTATATAAACAGAAGGAGGAGATGGAAGTGAAGATGGCGGAAATGATGAGCCTATTAAAGGAATACACAAAAACTAAGACTCCTGAGAAGATATTGACCAGAAAAAAAGCCGATGCTCCTGATATAAGATTTGTCAACGCCATTAGAGTCATCCCCGAGAGCCAAAGCGAAGAGGGCAAACAGCACGCTACCCAGAACGGCGACGGGGTCAGTGCCCCTGCACCTGACAACAAAGATGATAATGATGGTGTAACGCGTGATGAGAAAGGGGAAGAAAAACCGCCGAATAATCACTCAACTAATGAACCACCAAAACCACGGTTGGTGAAACACTACCTACAACGCGACATAAATAAAGAAACATTAGGCGAATGGGTGAAGAACTACCGGGTTACCTACCCCACCGCAAAGAGGAAGAAGAAAAAGGCAACGAATGAATCTGATACGTTACCAGGAGGGCAGTTGTATGAAAGCCTCATGAGGCAGAAACTTGTCCCCAAGCAAGGGTTCCGAGGCATTTTCAAAATACCATGCGACATAGGTAAACTCAGAGGTTTGGACGCGGTAGCCGACCAAGGTTCAGAAGTAAATTTGATGCCATTGTCCATTTACACAAAGTTGACTAGCCAAGCACCCTCCCTCTCCCGCATAACACTTTCTTTTGCTAATCGTTCCTACGAATACCCATTGGGAATGGCCGAGGACGTGTTGATTAACGTTGACGGATTCCTCTACCCAGTGGACTTTGTGATCGTTGACAGATATGACGATGATACACCGATAATCCTTGGGGAACCCTTTCTTGCCACTGCTAGGGCGCGAATTGACTATGATCGCAATACTATTCTATTCAGAAAAGGGAATCAAACGCAAGGATTTCCAACAACCCCACGAGGGGAGAAAAATAATGCCCCGCAAGAGAAGGAGGATGTGAATACTGATAAAACCGGTAACCGTGTCAAAGAGAAGATCCTGGAATGGGAAACAAGGATCAAGAGTTACAAAGAAGCGGAAATGGGTAAACATAAAAAATTCGATAGAAATCCCGTGAAGGCTGACGAGAAAACCAGGGACCCCAAAGAGTTCACGGAAGGGGACCTTGTACTCCTGAGGTATGCTGATGCGAAAGAGCCTCCCGATAAACCGAGCCCCTGGTGGTATGGGCCATTTACGATTAGAAGCTTATGCGAAAAGGGGATAGCAACCTTGAGTAGCATAAGAGGAGGAGAAGTGGTGACAGGTATCGATCGATTGAGACATCATCAAGCCAATAACAACGATCATGTATATCAAGGATATACTGTAATGCTCGATGATGGAGTCACGTAACGAGGCAAGGCCTCGAGTCTAGCTACAAGACTCTTTAATAAAGAAAAGCGCTTCGTGGGAGGCACCCCATGCCTATCTTTGTTTTGTTTGTTTTTATGTTTTATTTGTTTCCATATGCATGCTTATTATTATTGTTTGAGATTCATGAATTTAACTTGATTGTAAAAATGCTTTATTTTGTTTTTAACTTCGTCTTAATCACATATAAAGGTATTTTGCAAAAGTTAAGTGTAAGGGAAATCTAAATAAGTTTAAAAGAACATAT
>LBNU01026037.1:30862-40968 GCA_014162995.1 Artemisia annua
ATAAGTTATCAATTAATCATTCAATATGTCTATGTGTTGTTTGATTCTATCTTGTTCTTGTCTTTTGTTTAACATGCTAGGCCAGGTTTTCTTCGTGTTTGCTTAGATCTAATGAAACCTAACTATTAATTATTGGTTGAATGGTGTGTTATTAATTGTATTGGATGAATGTTTATCGATGTTAGGCTTAAGAAAACTGGCTAACCTCCTATACGGAAACTTGCTTGAACATCTTAAGAAACATGATCGGATGTGTACTACGATTATATGGTTGTATTTAATGCATAAGCGAATTCTAGTGATCCCATGTTAGGAGCTTTTAGTCGGCTCGACATAGGAGTGAAGTAGGAGCTTATAGAGTTGGGGAAGTTCGTACACACCCCCACGACTAGTATTAAGGAATGCAACCCGTCATCCACGCAATTATAACACACTAATCAACTGGTAAAAGATAGTTAGGGAGTAATGAAGTCTAAGTAAACACACTTCTCTCCATATAAGTTTTCACAACTATTTTATTTTCGTTTATTTTATTTTATTTGCATTTGTAGTTACTTGGGTTAGTTGACTAGCAACTAATTCCGCCCACTCCTTCAAACTCGAGATAATTTTACTTGCTTTCCTAAAAACATAAAATACAAAAATAGCGTAAACCTCCACATTGCAATACCCGGTGTAGTTTCTATAGCAGCGGCGACACATGGGTAACTCTCCATGTTGATTTTTCTTCCCTCCATCAACAATAGCGTAAACCTTAGCAACCTCTTGCTTCTTGTTCCTGTGATCATTTCCCTTTGAGTGATGGTCTCTCTTTCTTTTTCCATTCTTTCCCTTTTCAGCATTTTCCAGCACTATTGAGTCCATCAACTGGTTAGCGATCGTCATTGCCTCATGAAGATTGGCAGGTCTGGCAGCAATCACGTCATTCCTAGTAGTCACCGGTAATCCATCAGTATACCGCTCAATCTTGAGGGTCTCAGTTCTGACCATGTCCGGGCAAAGTAAGGCTAACTCTTGAAAACGACGATCGTATGTCGCCATATCAGTCACTTTGTGGTTCCGAAACTCAATCTCCAATTTCTTAACCTCATTCCTTGGGCAGTAAGTCTTGATCAGCAGGGACTTGAACTGCTCCCAAGTCATGGCATAGGCTACTTCACTACTAACCNTAACTCTTGAAAACGACGATCGTATGTCGCCATATCAGTCACTTTGTGGTTCCGAAACTCAATCTCCAATTTCTTAACCTCATTCCTTGGGCAGTAAGTCTTGATCAGCAGGGACTTGAACTGCTCTCAAGTCATGGCATAGGCTACTTCACTACTAACCGACATACAATAGTTGTTCCACCAAGTTAATGCATCATCCTTCAGAGTGAAAGTAGCAAACGTTACCTTAGCATTCTCAGCACAGTTGCTGATGTTAAACACTGATTCGGTTTTCTCTATCCACCTCACTAAGTAAACCACTCCTTCAGTTCCACAAAAATCAATGGGTCCACAGAAACGGAACTCTTTGTAGCTACACCCAGCAGGACGAACAGGTGGAAAAGTTCCAGCCGAATTGTTGGAGTGATTTGACTCAGCTAGCTGCTCAGCAACACGTTTCTCCACAAGTTGATTGATCATAGCCTGATCCACAGTAGGAGTAGTAGGCGGAACTCGCCCATTCCCATCTTGAATATCAACATTCTGATTCTCATCAGTGTGAGCGTTGGTGTATTGGTTGTTAGCATTCTGGTTAATGCGTTGCCTACGCTTCCCAGTGTTAGCCACAACAGGCCCTTTTCGGGTACGCCTAAGTGGGTTTCGTCGAGGTGCCATTGATCTGAATCACAACACAAGGTTCATAAGTTCTCCACTAGTATGTACTATATACTCAATAAGAATTTGGCAGACAAGGCCCAAATGCCAATAATACATCAACAAGATATCAACCATACAACACAAGAGAACAATTTCCATGTATGCCAAAACAACCATAGAACATCATGTGAAATAAACATCATCCATACAAATAATGATCGATACATCATTCCAGAAAACAAAAGACATAAGAGATGCTAATCGTTCCATACGATGTGTACATACAACTGAACAACATAAAAGATAAGATAACTAGATTTTCTAACCAAGTACTCCATGGTTTAGAAAGCAATACAACAACATAATCCAAATCCCTCTATCCACGATGCTGGCGTAGACCTCTCAACTCCGATCTCAAGCTCTCCAACTCCCTCCATAGCGATCCCATCTCAACACTATGAGAATCGCTGTCCCTCTTGAGGTCCGCGACCTCTCTCTCCAACTCAGCGTTCCTCTTCCGCAGCTTGCGATCAGCCCCGCGTGCTGTGAGGAACCCTCTCTGTAAGCTATCCATATGCTCATGCACCTCCATCATACCCTCCCTAATAGCCATAGTCCTGCCCACAACAGTAGTCATGTCTACCCTCAAATACGGAATAACCTCTCCCAATACCCTCTCATGTCGATCCGCTAACTGCGCGATCCTAGCACTCTGTGAATCAAGCTGAGCCCAAATACTACCTGTCTCACCGAAGTCTGCAGACACTGCGGATACCTCGGATGGTACATCCGACGCCACCGGACTGTCAGGAGCAGGTGGTGGAAGATGAATAAAAAATGGGTGGTCAGGTAAATCTGGCTCCTGCTGAAGCATCGGGGAATCGGGCTCTGAAGAGTGAGCTGAATGGGCTGGGCTATGAGCTGGTAGACTGTCATCATCAGGAATCTCCTCCTCCTAGGGACCATCACCCTCCTCCTCACCCTCCTGAGGATCATCAGCCTCCTCCTCACCCTCCTGAGGATCATCGTCCTCCTCCTCACCCTCCTGATGATCATCATCCTCCTCCTCAGGGGGATACTCCATCAATCGTCGTCTCTGAATGGGTGAACCATGAGGGGATAGAGTCGGTGACCTGGGGCGACCACGGGAAGATGAGAGTGGTGTCCCTGACAGAAAAGAGTGAGCCTCAAAGTGCATGGGCGATGATGGGGGTCGCACCGACATGCGTGTTGTAGCTCGGTGTGCGAAACGAGGAGCCACTCGGGCTAAAACCTGATGAAGTGTGAGCTGCCTCGAAGTACCAGGGCGCTCCGAAGGAGATGAGAGCCCCGGTGAAGTAGGTGAAGTAGTGGCTGCATGCATGACCCTCACGTATGGGTCATCGGGAGCCATAGTGATCTGTGCTAGGGAACGTGCACCAGCAAGAGCACTCTCAGTATCATCATGCGTAGAAGAGGCCATAGTCTGTGACAACGGCGTAGGGTAGGTGTAAGTGTTTCAAAACAAATAAGCTATGAAACTCAATAAGTATACTAAAATCATCACATAACATCGACCAATTAAAATCAAGAAGAATTTTTCAAATACCGCATTACTAAAATATTTTTAAAACGAGTAAATCACATAAGTCTCCAAACGCCATCATATCATATAATCAACATACTCATAATTCTCAAATCATCTCAAAATCTCATGTCATATCATTATCTCATAATATCTCAAACATAATCTAAGATGCTTCGGCTTTGCGGGCGTCGGTCGAGGATCGTTTTCTATAAAAATCGGTTATAGTTTAGGTTTTTATTACCTAGTTCTCTATAACCTTGGCTCTAATACCAATCTGTAACACCCCCAAAATTTGGTACAGCGGAAGACAAATCAAGCTTTCGGGGTGCTACGGGGATTGGTATCCATCACAAGTCATAAAGAAACGAGATAAAGTAAACATAAGTAAAAGCAAAACCAACCAGGGTTTTTAAAGTTTACATTCATCCCAAATATCCAAAGTAAGGCCCAAAAACATAAGTTTAAACATAGGTCCAAAACATAATATCAGAGTTCGAAATAGATCCTTTAACCAAGCAGCCTTGCCAAACCTTCCAAGCGTGCATCTCCAAATATTTCTTAATTACCTGAGAAAACGCGCTAAAAGTCAGCTTTCGCTGGTGAGATCATAGGTTTAATTCAAAGTATAGTAGTGGACATACACATAAAACTCTTGCTATGCTAGACTAGTCCTTAAGTTCGCAATCCAAAACCCTATAGGTGAACACTATAGGCAAACATCATAATCTCATGGTGTAACACCTGGTACTTTTCCTAAAACCCATTTCTAGCCAAACTTCTATTTTCGTACCTGAGATACTTGTAAATTTTAATGCATGTTAAATTGGGCTTGAGAAGCGTGAGATATATTTGGAAACGAGAATTTATTCCTTGATTGACTCAGCACAACCTAGAAAACTCGAATTGTATTGCATTTGCCAAATTAATTGATTTATTTTGAGTTTGAGAAAAACTCTGAAGTTTATGCTTGATTTTATTGGAAAAATTATTTCGTGAACAATGGCGAAAGTTTCGTAAATTTTCGAGTCCGTTTGCTATGTCGTTTGAGCCCTGAACCGTTTTTTACGAGAAGTTTAATGCGTTGGCAAGATTGGCCCCTTGAGTTATTTTCATTTCATACCCTACACTTTTAATAATAATAAAACTACCCTATACTTCTAAATATAAATACCCCCTTTATTATTATTTATTTCATTTCTCTCCTCATAAAACACACACACACTCTCTCTCCCTCTCTCTTCTCTTCGCCGGCGACACCCACACCCCCACCGGAATCCATAAAATTCCGGCCACCGGAAAATTTTCCGGCCATCCCCACTTACACCACCTACCTCACCTTGTAGATCGGGACGTCCCCGACTCATCCCCGCACTCCGTTTACCACCAAACCACCCCTACGCACCCTCACGCGCCACCCCCGTGACCACCGTCCACCACCGAGACCACCACCACCTCCCTACACCTTCTACCGACGGTAATAGCACCACCACTCGCCACCCTTTTTGTTATTTTCGATTTTATTCAAAACCCTAATGTTCATTTTTCAATAAATCCGAATTTATTTATTAAATCTTTTTAAAAAAATGTTTTTATAAATGTTTTAATGATAAAATCTTGTGTGGATCTCTTTTTGTTCTCGTTTGGCCGCGACTCGGTCTCAACTCACCGAGTCAACTCGTGACTCGGTGAGGATCTTGATGTTTTGTTGTTGTTTGTTGTTTAGTGACGAAGGGAGTATATATTTGTGTATGTGGTTGTATTTTTGGGTCTGTTTGGTTTTGTTTGTGGCTCGACAGCCGGCCACCACCACCACCGAGGCTCGGGTGGTGGTGGGTGGTGATGAATATCATTGTTGTTGTTATTGTTGAGGTGTTTGGATGGATTTGATTTGGACTTGGATGAGTTTGGTTTAAGCCGAAGGTTATATGGGATTGGATTTGGTTTTGGTTTATGTTTTGGCCGAATAGGTTAGGATTCGGATTTGGTTTTGGTTATATGGTTTGAGCCGAATGGAGTTGGATTTGGTTGTTTGATTTTAGAGTTGTTATTTTTGTTGTTTGTCGGATTGTTTCGGGATTGGTTATTAGTCTCGGATTATTATTATTATTATTACTTAGTTAAACGGTAAATAAATAAAACGGATAATAAAACTAAGAAACCTAAAATACATTTGACATAGTTGAGAGGATTTGGACATTGGATTTGGTTTCCGTGTTATTAAATTGTGATGTTATATATGAGCTTGTATTGGACGTATTGGATTTGCGGCTATGGTTATTTGGAATTATGGACCATTTAGTACACGAGACGGTAGGGTACGTCAGGCCCTTAAAGATCTTAACGTACCTGGAACCCGAACAATACCAAATGGTCGATAAACCTAAACAACTAATGGACTACGTAAATGATATATCAAATCATATTATTATTTATAAAATGTTAAATGTTGTTTAAATATAAAGAGTCGTTGACTCGGGAAATGTTCTATAAACGGGCAGGTCATGCCGAAATTTTGTAAAATTCTTTATAATCTCCAAACTATTTTACTAACTAACATACATTTCAAAACCTTTTTTTTTCAACGTTATTTTGGGAAAATGGGAAAAACCGAGACTTATTATTATTGATTTATTTTTATTCGAAAGTGTCTATTTTTCTTTTCTTTTCTTTTCATTTCTTTTTGACGATTTTCTTCGAGTATTCATTCGCCTTTCTTGCGTATTTTGTCGTCTCGCCGACTTATTCTTTTCTATCTTTCTTCCACACGAGACTTTTCTTTGAAAACTATTATCTTTCAAATGCCATTATATTTTATGAACCTTTATTCAAGCATAGTTTATTGAAGTATTCGAGTACCATTGCTGAGTTATGATATTGATATTGCTTAGGTTGTGCTGAGGATTATTTGCTCTGACGCATTATTTGATTGGTTGATATATCTCGTTTCCTGCTATTGTTAAGGTGTGATTCATAGCCCCGCTTTTTATCTTTTAAATGTTTATAAACCCATGGGGTGAGATACATGCTTTAAATGTTTTCTGAGCACAAGTATTTTTTGTATGTTTTCCTGATTGGTATGGTTTCCTGACGATGTGCTAAGTAGCTTTGCCTTGCCATTGCAAGACCCTCAGATCATGAACCGTTAATCACTTGCGAGTGAGCGCGAATATAGGAATATAGGCCTATAGGAATTGACCCTCCCACTCCTTTTGCTGGATAGGCAAATTGTGTTGTACTATATTCGATTTTGCTGGGTAATTGGCAAGTACTCGGCCTTGGGGGCGCTATTATATTATGAAATTCCGCGGTTATATTGATACTATGATTGCTGGTTAACGTTTTGCGTGTCATGAGCTTAGCATCATCAACAAAGTTATATGCACAGGGATGCCTCTATACATTGGTTGTTACCTTGATTACCCGATATTTGCATTTGTTGCTCATATCTTATTATTAAAACCTTGTGCTCAACCTTATTATTTAAACCTATGGATTACACTCAACCTTTGTGTTGACTTTTTAAGCATGTGTTTCAGGTACTAATGATATTAATAATTAGCTTTGAAGCTTGATACTTGGGGCATGGTGGAGTGGCTAAGGCTGAAGAGGCATTTCTGTCAAGGCAGCTTTACTATCTTTCTATCCTTATTTGCATGTCATTCGTAAAACCTGGAATTGGCAACGTTGGTTACAAAGGACACATAACTTTAAATGGATTCCTAAAATTGTTAACATGTGTGCTTCTAACCCAACGGAACCCACAACTTCTTCGGGTTCCACCCTTACCTTTGTACCATCGTCGTCTCTATCATGTGATGCAGGTGGTGCAAATTGTTCTCTGGATTGTTTATAGCGGATGCTCCCGACACATGACAGGCAATCTCAAACTATTAAGAAACTTTGTCTCAAAGTTCATTGGTACTGTCAGATTCGGGAATGATCATTTCGCTGCAATTATGGAATATGGGGACTATGTCAGTGGGAATATCGAAATTAGTCGTGTTTATTATGTTGAAGGCCTCGGTCACAATCTATTTTCAGTCGGTCAATTTTGTGATGGTGATCTGGAAGTTGCATTCAGGGAGAAAACATGCTTTGTTCGTGATCTACAAGGAAATGATCTCATGTCCGGCACACGTGGAAACAGTCTTTATACAATTTCAATGTCCGACATGACCGCTTCCTCTCCCATTTGTCTACTTTCAAAGGCTGAATCGACAAAATCCTGGTTATGGCACCAACGCATGTCACATCTCAACTTCCGAACTATGACTGATCTTGCTCGCCATAAACTAGTTGACGGTCTTCCAAGGTTCCGATATGCAAAAGATCACCTATGTCCCGCTTGTGAACAAGGAAAGAGCAAACGTGCACACCTCACCACCAAACCAGAACCGAGCACTGATCATGTTCTTCAACTTCTTCATATGGATTTATGTGGACCAATGCGAGTACAAACGATTAATGGGAAACGATACATACTTGTGATAGTCGATGACTTCTCCAAATGGACTTGGGTCTACTTTCTTCGAAGCAAAGATCAAGCTCCATCAATGATAATCACCTTTCTCACGAAAATTCAGGTTCAACTTCGCAACACAGTAAGAATTGTAAGAACAGATAATGGAACTGAATTCAAGAATCAAACTCTTCGTACATACTTTGAGACAGTTGGAATTGAACATCAAACATCAATTGCACGGACTCCCGAACAAAATGGAGTGGTCGAAAGACGCAACAGAACGTTAGTGGAAGCCACACAAACGATGCTCATTAATGCTCAATTACCAGATTATCTTTGGGCTGAAGCCGTCTCTACCGCATGTTACACCCAAAATCGTTGTATGATCAATAAACGTCACAAAGTCACACCGTATGAAATTGTTCACAAACGAAAGCCTAACATACAACACTTTCATGTATTTGGTTCTCTATGTTATCCGAATAATGATCGTGATGATCTTGAATAACTTAAAGCAAAGGCTGACGTTGGTATCTTCATTGGATATTGTGAAAACTCAAAAGGATTTCGAATCTACAACCGTCGTACTAGAGAAATTCAGGAGACTATCCATGCTAATTTCGATGAGCTCACAGATATGGCTTCTGAGCAAAACAGCTTAGGACTCGCAACCAACCGTCTAAACTTTCCAGATTCTTCAGCTGAACCGTTGTCACTAAATCGTCAAGAATTGGAAACATTGTTTTCTCCTTTGTTCGATGATTCCTTTGAGACACGTGCACCAGATGTATCCACTAGTTCCGCTGCTCAACCTGATAATATTCAAGTACCTGATACAACGGTTACTACAACAACAATAGTAACACCCGATGCACCCCCGACTGAATCACCAACAATAGAAAAACTAACCGCTTCCAACACCGACAACCCAACTGAAGATCTGAACCAACAACAAGTACCCGAACCTGCAAATTATGATCCAAATGCGTTCTTCAATCCATTTGCTCCGACTCCGAACCTTTCAGATATTGCTGAGTCGTCAACACGCAACTTGGAACCAACTAATATGCAGCAGTTTCATAACCCTCACCCTTCAACACATCATTGGAATCGTGACTATCCAATTGTCAACATTATTGGTCATCCAACAGCTCCAGTTATGACTAGACAAAAACTTCACTCCGATGCCGAACATTGCATTTATGCTCTAACAGTTAGTCATGAAGAACCTAAAAATATTAAAGAAGCTCTCACTTACGACAACTGGATCGAATCAATGCAAGAGGAATTCAACCAATTCAAACGTCTTGAAGTTTGGGAATTAGTCGAACGACCGGATGGATTTTATGTCATTGGGCTAAAATGGATTTGGAAAAACATGTTGGATGCAGAAGGCAATGTTATTCGTAACAAATCACGTTTGGTAGCTAAAGGATATACTCAAGAGGAAGGAATTGACTTTGAGGAATCTTTTGCACCAGTGGCTAGACTCGAAGCTGTTCGAATATTTTTAGCATACGCTGCTCACAAAAACATGGTCGTTTATCAAATGGATATGAAAACTGCATTTCTGAATGGTCAACTACGTGAGGAGGTATACGTTAGTCAACCAGAGGGATTTGTCGACCCAGAGCACCCAAATCATGTCTACCGACTTAAGAAGGCTCTCTAGGTCTCAAACAAGCCCCCAGGGCGTGGTATGATAAACTTACTGCTTTCTTGCTTGCTAATTCTTTCACTATAGGTTTACTAGATCCAACTTTGTTTATTCAAAAACACGGGGAAGATGTTTTAATTGTGCAAATATATGTCGATGACATTATTTTTGGCTCAAGAAACAAAAAGTACTCAAACGCTTTTGCCAGATTAATGAAACAAAACTTTGAAATGTCAATGATGGGTGAACTTACGTTCTTTTTGGGACTACAAGTTCATCAGTCTCCCCGTGGAATTTTCCTAAATCAGTCCAAATACGCTCTTGAGATAATTAAGAAACATGGAATGACCAGTTGTGATACTTACAATACTCCTATGGCTAACACAAATAAGTTAGATGCGGATCCAAATGGGAAACCAGTTGACCTCACAAAATACCGAAGTATTATTGGGTCACTGATGTATCTCACCGCTAGTAGACCGGATATTGTATTTGCTGTATTTATGTGCTCTCGCTACCAGTCCAGTCCTACTGAATGTCACCTCAATGAGGCTAAGAGAATCCTTCGATACGTAAAGGGAACCATTAACTTGGGGATCTGGTATCCGAAGGATT
>LBNU01026037.1:46523-58395 GCA_014162995.1 Artemisia annua
CCCTCTAGGGGGTATCCGATTAGGAACGGCCTTGGTAAGGATTAGAAGGACTCTTCACACTATGCTGTTGACGAATTCTAACTCCAAACCTGTAAGTACCGGATGTTTTATTGCTAACTGTTTCAATGCAGGTACAACCACCATCCTGAACACCAGCTTCCACATGCTCATACTTACATCTCAACAACAATGAAAGCTCTCATGAAAGATCGAAGCAACACAAATGTCAAAGACGGATTCCATGCCAAAAGAATCTACAATGTGATAAAGACAAATGATCTTAAGTGCAACACCGTCTAAAGAAGGATTCTACGTCAACATAAAGAATCTTCACATATGAAAAGAGAGCTTCACAAATATGAAAGTTTCAAACGTCAAAGGTGTATGAGCATGTCGGAATGATGCAGATCCACTGGAGTCTAAGAAAGTGACGAATGGCAGAGTACTACATCATGTGATCACTATCTCATCAACAACAAAGAACAAAGAACACCCTCTCTATCTGGGGGAGATTGTTAAGAACTAAGAATGATGAATCACCTCTACTTATCATCTTTTGAAGACGTCTAAAGCTATGAAAGCCACAACTAAAGTCCAAAGACAATGACGTCAAGCAACCTCAAATGACCGTGACTAACATCACTTCTTCACAACCGATCCTTAGGGGGAGATTGTTAGAACCTAAGTTTGTCAACGTTTAGTCAAGTCTCGGTTATTTCAGTCATTTTAATAGGTTGCTAAGTTATTTATGTTTTTTATGTTTAAGTGTAAGTCAATTAAGTGTCCAATGGGCCACAAGCCCAACGTTTAGAAAAAGGAAAGAGAAAGGGAGTGTTGCCCTAGCTCCTTTCCTATAAATAGGACCTTATGTATTATCTTACACTTGTTGGTTATTTCAATATTATAAGGAAACTCTTGCACTTTTATTCTTCATATTTGATCTAATCAACCAAACTCTATTTCTCATCTTATTTCTATCAAATCAATACTTGTGTTTACAATATGGTGACCTAACACTTCCATACAAACATTCTCTCTATACATTGGCTAAATTATAACACTTATATCTATCTCTATACAATTTTTATTACGCCCCTTTAGATCTTTGTAAACAAACTATGTTTGGGTATGTTATGGTCTGAAACTTGGACTTCATCACTTTACGCCTGGTTGGACTAGTATCCAGATCGACATTTCGAGGTTTGCATCACTTTACGCTGTGAGGCTTCATGATGCTTACCCTAATCACTTTTCACGGGTGAGGTGGACACGACCATTGTTTAATATGTTTGTAATAACCGTCTCTTATTTCGTGAAGATAGGGTTTATGACAGGGATCCACATGCACGCTCACTTTCCTTGATGTGGTTTGGGAATATTATGTTTTTGTTCCCCATCTACATTCCTTAGAAAGATAGGGCTTGTGAAGAAAAGGTTTCAAAGGATCTCACCCCTCACACTTATGTATAACATGGTTTTGGTAGTTTCCATTTATGTTACATGTTTATTGAAGGATGTTGGTCGAAGGATTTTTAAGTCCTCTTTGGATTTAATGACCGACATCAAATTTGGTGTAGTTACTATCAACCGGATGTATTAGTCTAGTTTTAGTCCTCTCCTACAGTTTCGATGTTTTTGTTCCACGAATGTATTTTTATTCCAAGAATGTATTTTTTATTGTTATGTTTTATTTGTATGACAAAATTAATTAGTAAATCTTATTCTCATTATAATTACTTTTCGCTTAATTTTGCATAGATACTTGTTTTTGGCTTACATCTTTTCGATACACCAAATTGGCGGCAAAACCAGTAAACTCTTATTTTAGTCACAACATTCGTTTAACTCCTTGTGAATATATAACTAACAAACTGTGATTCTCACTTTTAAAGATTGTCATCATCCATTAACAAAGTTTAAGCATGGCGTTGTCCACTTCTTCCAACAAAAAAAAGGCGACCAAGAGTTCCATCCCCACAACCCTCACCAAGAATACTATCGCCATCAATGGTGCCCCCATCATCAACACCAGCACCAAATATGTGGCCATACGCATGCGTCTCCCAAGAAGTTTGGGAGAAGTGCTACAAAGGAAAATATGGCACAAATTGTTTTTGATTGAATAGTATGACTCCTTAATCAAGCATTCGAAACTGAATAAGAAAAAAGATGAAGATGTTATACAAGACTTGTTAAAAGCAATAGAGTTTTGAAACAAGGAAATTGCACCGTGGGAGGAGCAAAATACGAAAAAATAAAAAGGATTTACGATCCCTACTACTTAGGTCACCAATCATGTAATGGTGTTTGTAATGTAATTTTGTGTGTCTTTTAAGTGAACCCAGTCTTCATGCCATAACTACAAACAAATCAATATTTCTAAATATTGAGTCCTTCTAAATATTGTGTCTTCATGTCATAACTACAAACAAATCAACATTAACAAATCAACATTTCTAAATATTGTATCTTTTAAATGAACCCTTCTTAGTGGAGAAAACCATACAACGTTGCTTAAACTTTTACCGATACAAAGCTAAATATTGAGTCCTAATCTTGGTAGAATCAACATTTCTCTCTATGTATTTTGAGTACTAAAATACTAACCTAAATCTCTTTTTTGATGCATGGCGGTGTTTATTCACTTTGAAGTATAGTAGATGAAATATGATAGCACAACAAGGTTGGAAATATAAACTCTCTCAATCACACACAACAAACCCTAATTTCAGTTTATGATATGTTGATCTTTTTCCATTTGATTTGTAATAGCACTATTGATATTTTGTCAATAGAGTCACATCAGATTAGTTGTGGAGACTTTTAGTTTTGGTATTCGGATTGAGATCAGTTTTTGTGATCTCTTGAGTTTGTAATAGGGTTGTTCTTGATCTTGAATTGAGATTCATGATGTATTTGGTTCGGGTTATAAATTTTTACAAATACCGATATGTAAAAGGTTCCTAGTAGGCTAGTTTAAAAGAGATGATGATGGTAGATCAAATATATGGTAGGTGTTATGTATTAGTCTTTACATTAGCAAGAGTCTAAGGTGGTTAAGTGTTAACTTTCTTAATCTTAGTCAAAGTAGGAATTTAGCTTGAGTCCCAAGCTAAACGTCTTTCCTTTATTCTGATTTTACAACCGACATTGAGTCTATGTATGAGTCGGTTTTCTTCCCCCCTCATCTCTATAAAAGGAGGTGAGGGGAGGGGGAGGGGTTTGATACGCATTCTTTCAATACTAATCAAAGAGTCAATTAGGGTACTTACTTGTGCATTCTTATTTACTTTTCTGTTGACATAACAAGTTGCTGTGGTGTGTGTGCCTTTGTTCGATCGTGATATATTCCGCTCTAGTTTCAAGGTTTGTTGTAACGATTACAACAAGTGGTATCAAGAGGCCAGGTTCGCGGGTTTCACTGGTTACTAGGATCGATCGTTTGAAGGTTGTTTTTTCTGTTTTTGTGTTTGGTTTTCTGGAAGGAGCAGAAGCTTGATTCTTTTTGGGCTACCAGGTAATCGACAACAACAGAAAAGGAGTTCTTGTTGTTCGAATCTTGATTGACAAGGTTGCAGCAGGGTATCGATAGATAAGGGTTCTTGGGTCTTTGATTGTCCGGGTTTGTGACAAGGTGTAGAAGATCTAAGGGTTTGTTGGTTTTCCGGTGTTGAAGATTGACAAGGTTTTCTGGTGGGTTTCTTGTTTTTTTTGACGTGATAAACAAAGAAGAAAGAAGAAACAGGTGGTTGGTTTTTATTTAAAAGTTAACACATACTTCAAAGTTTTAATAATATATTTTTTAAGTATTAATCTAAAAAGGTTTGTTTTTAGATAAAGTATTGTTACTTTGAAGGGATTTATTGCACAAGGGACGTTGTAATTTATGATTGTGAGGTTTAATATATCACAAGGTTTAGCAAATTAACAAAGGGATTAAAGAATAACGGGAGCTAAGTTTGACATCGAAAAATTCGATGGAACTGGTGATTTCGGGTTATGGAGAGTCAAGATGCGTGCTTTATTAATCCAACATGGATGTGAAGCAGCTCTGGAGGTCTTACCCGCGGATATGGATGCTACAGCAAAAGCTGAGCTAAACAAGAAAGCTCACAGTGTTGTGATTTTGTGTTTAGGTAACAAAGTTCTGAGAGAGGTTACCGGGGAGACGACTGCAGCGGGGGTTTGGACCAAGCTTGAGACTTTGTACATGACAAAGTCCTTGGCCAACAAGTTGTACCTGAAGAAGAAGTTGTACACATTCTACATGCCGGCTGGACGAAAGATTCTGAGCATATAGATGAGTTCAACAAAATTGTTCTTGATTTAGCAAATATTGAGGTAAAATTCGAGGATGAAGATCTTGCTTTATTATTACTCACATCTTTAGCAGCATCATACGAACACTTTGTGGATACCTTGCTTTATGGATGGGAAGCTTTGACTTTGGAGGATGTGATGGCCACACTGAATTCAAAGGAAATCAAAGAAAGGTCTAAGGCGAAGGGGGATGATGGTGAAGGGTTATACGTGAGGGGAAGAACTGATCGCAGGAATTCGCATCAGTCTAGGGGAAAGTCAAGATTAAAGTCTCGAGGTGGAAGACTCAAGTGCTATATTTGCCAGTCTGAGGAGCACTTGAAGAGAAACTGTCCGAAGAATAATCGCAAGAAGTCAAATGGTTTCGTCAAGAAAGATGATCAGCCAAGCTCAAGTGGTTCGATTTATGACGGTTCTGAGGTGATGATGGTGATAAGTGCAGAGGCTTTGCTAGATTGGATCATGGATTCATGAGGTTCATACCACATGACACCCAGGTTAGATTTATTTTTTGATTTTCTGGAATGTGATGGGGGCAGGGTACTATTAGGTGACAACAGGTAGTGCAAGATCAGAGGTATTGGCAAGGTAAGGGTACAACTGAAAGATGGGTTAAGTTTTGTATTAAACAATGTCAGGTATATTCCTGAATTGAAAAGAAACTTGATATCGCTGGGAACTCTAGAAAAAGAGGGATGTACCGTAAAAATGCAGTCGGGCAAAATCAAGGTGATTAATGGTTCCAGGGTTATTTTATCTGGAACCCGAAGGGATAATTACGTATACTCTTTGGATGGCCATGCAGTGGCGGGTGAGCTTAATGCTAGTGTTGAAGAAAAAGTCAGTCTTGCACAGGTTTGGCACAAAATACTAGGACATATCAGTGAGGTGGGACTACAGGTGCTGGAAAAGTAGGAGCTGTTTGGCAAGAAAAGTCTAGGTAAGCTCGATTTTTGTGAGAATTATGTTCTGGGAAAGTCACATCGAGTCAGTTTTGTTGTAGGAAGGCACACTACTCAGGGAGTGATAGACTATGTTCATTCAGACTTATGGGGTCCGTCTCAGGTGGAATCATTGGGAGTTAAGAGGTATTTCTTATCTATTGTTGATGATTATTCCAGGAGGGTATGGGTTTATATTCTCAGGTTCAAACACGAGGCATTTGGAAAGTTCAAAGAGTGGAAGTAGTTAGTAGAGAATCAGACTGGGAGGACGGTTAAGAAGCTGAGGACAGATAATGGTCTTGAGTTCTATAACCGGGAGTTTGAGCAGCTATGCACTGAGAGTGGGATTGCTAGATATTTGACAGTTGCCGGGACGCCACAGCAGAATGGATTAGCAGAACGGATGAACAGAACTCTCATGGATAAGGTACACTGTTTATTAATTCAGTCTGGATTGCCAAAGACCTTCTGGGCGGAAGCGACATGTACGACCGCATATCTTATCAATAGGTCACCATCGATAGCGATTGAAAAAAAGACTCCTATGGAAATGTGGTCGGGACATCTAAGTGATTATGGGATGTTGATGATTTTCGGCTGTGTCGCATATTCACACGTTAAACAAGGTGAGCTCGAGCCGAGAGCGGTAAAATGCGTTCTTCTGGGGTATCCTGAAGGTGTGAAGGGGTACAGGCTATATAGGCTTGATAATGAATCACCTAAAATAGTCACTAGCAGGAACGTGGTCTTCAATGAAAGTGTAATATACAAAGACACGTTGAAGGATTCTGGTGCAGGTACTGATAAGTCTGTTGAAGAATTACAGGTTGAGGTGGAACTGCAGAGGTTAAATAATCATTCGCTTGAGGAAGATCAGCCAAATGATCAGGAAGATGGTGATGATGAAGATGTAGAGGATCAAGAAACTGACCAGACACCGGATCTCACAGATTATCAGTTGGTTCGGGATAGAGAGCCAAGGACAAGCACGAAACCTTTGAGGTTTCGATATGAGAGTAATATGGCTGCTTACGCATTTGCTGCAGCAGAGGAAGAAGATACTCATGAACCATTGACATACCAGGAGGCAGTTGCTTGTGAAGATAGATCTAAGTGGAAAGCTGCTATGGATGAAGAGATGGATTCTCTGAGGAAGAATAAGTCCTATGAGTTAGTAGATCATCCAGCTGGGTATAAGCTAGTGAGCTGCAAATGGCTGTTCAAGATAAAGGAAGGGATTGAAGGTGTTCAAAAGCCTAGGTACAAGGGGAGGTTGGTGGCTCGTGGATTCACACAGAGGGCAGGTATTGACTACAATGAAGTATTTTCTCCGGTAGTTCGACACACATCTATTCGGGTTATACTTGCATTAACTGCGTGTAGAGATTATAAGCNAAAGGAAGGGATTGAAGGTGTTCAAAAGCCTAGGTACAAGGGGAGGTTGGTGGCTCGTGGATTCACACAGAGGGCAGGTATTGACTACAATGAAGTATTTTCTCCGGTAGTTCGACACACATCTATTCGGGTTATACTTGCATTAACTGCGTGTAGAGATTATAAGCTAGAGCAGCTTGATGTAAAGACGGCATTTTTACATGGGAATCTTGAAGAAGTGATCTACATGAGGCAGCCACCGGGATATGAACAAGGTAACAAGGTATGTTTGTGAAAGAAATCCCTTTATGGTTTGAAGCAGTCACCTAGGCAATGGATAGGAGGTTTGATGAGTACATGTTGAGCAATGGGTTCAAGCGTAGCAGTTACGATAGCTGCGTATATTACAGGAGTTATGCACCAGGTTAGTATATCTATCTACTGTTATATGTAGACGATATGTTGATTGCTTGTAAAAGCAAGGTTGAGATTGGGTCTATCAAGTCTTTGCTTAATACGGATCGAGTTTGACATGAAAGAGCTCGGGGAAGCAAAGAAGATTCTTGGTATGGAGATCATCAGGGATCGGAGTCGCAAGATTATGAGGGTATCACAATCCGGGTACGTTTCTAAGATTTTAAATAATTTTAGAATAGACAACGGGAAATCGGTTCAGATGCCATTGGGTGGGCACTTTAAGCTATCGTTGAAAGATTGTCCGGTAAGGGATTGTGATGTTGAAAGGATGAGTAAGGGGCCATATTCAAATGCGGTTGGGAGCTTAATGTATTTGATGGTGTGCACGCGGCCAGACATAGCGTATGTGGTAAGTGTAGTTAGTAATATTTGGAAAATCCAGGTAAAAATCATTGGGATGCAGTGAAGCGGATTTTGAAATATTTGCGGGGTACTGCAAATGTGGGTTTGGTGTTTGGGACAAATCGTGGGAACCATGTGGACGTAACAGGTTTTGTTGATTCAGACTACGCTAAGGATCCGAATAAAGGTAGGTCAATCAACAGGTTACGCGTTTTTAGTACAAGGATATATTGTAAGCTGGAAGGCAATGCTACAACACATGGTAGCTCTTTCAACTACATGGGCGGGAGTATATGGCCCTTACGGAGGCTGTGAAGGAAGCTATTTGGCTAAGAGGACTCTTGGAAGAGTTGGGCATAGAAGTAAACACTGTGGCAATTAATTGTGATAATCAGGGCGCGATTCACTTATCGCGGAATCATGCTTTTCATGAAAGGACTAAGCACATCAACGTGCGTTATCACTTTATCAGAGAGGTCTTGGAAGCAAAGACGGTTGAAGTTCTGAAGGTGGGTACTGAACACAATGCTGCGGATGCCTTGACGAAGGTGGTACCTGGACTTAAGTTTCAACACTGCTTGGAGTTGCTAAATGTTGGTATAGGCTAATATAAAGCCTAAGGTGGAAATTGTTATGTATTAGTCTTTACATTAGCAAGAGTCTAAGGTGATTAAGTGTTAACTTTCTTAATCTTAGTCAAAGTAGAAATTTAGCTTGAGTCCCAAGCTAAACGTCTTTCCTTTATTATGTTTTTACAACTGACATTGAGTCTATGTATGAGTCGGTTTTCTTCCCCCTCATCTCTATAAAAGGAGGTGAGGGGGGGACGATTCATACACGNTAATCAAAAAGTCGATTAGGGTACTTACTTGTGCAGTCTTATTTACTTTTCTGTTGACATAACAAGCTGTTGTGGTGTGTGTGCCTTTGTTCGATCGTGATATATATATTCCGCTCTGGTTTCCAGGTTTGTTGTAACGATTACAACAGTAGGAGAAAGCCAAGGGTCCCGAATTGATAAAGTACAACTTCAATAGCGACCAAGCAAATATGTCCATGGTTTTTGAGCTCATTAATGAACATAGTGTTTATCATGTCTTACATGTGATGGAAATAAGATGAAACCGATAAGGGTGGTGGCAGTGGTTGCAGTTTGCCTTCGGTATCAATCCAAACCGCATGGCAACACCGTTGCCACCCATGCGGTTTGGCAGCGGTATGGAGCAAATCGGCAAAGCATACTGCAAGGGCATGGAGCAAAAGTATACGTTGGGCATTAATTATTTTGAACGTTGGGAGATAAAAGATCCGTTGGGGGAGCGGGGTAAAAAAAAATCCTTTATAAATACTAGACTTTTACATTTGTAAAAAATCACTTCCAATTCAAATTACCATTACCTTCTATATAGCATACTTATAAAAAAAATTAGCATGGATCCAAGGAAATCAAAAGGTGTTCAACCTCAACAAGAGGTCGTGGACGGGTCTCTCGATCATAACCCGTTCGTCCGCAAGTTCCACCGATGAATCCACAATACCATCA
The DNA here is from genome assembly GCA_014162995.1 of Artemisia annua. Taxonomy (NCBI): domain Eukaryota; kingdom Viridiplantae; phylum Streptophyta; class Magnoliopsida; order Asterales; family Asteraceae; genus Artemisia; species Artemisia annua. The sequence goes on from LBNU01026037.1 coordinate 55,524, forward strand.
ACACCAAATGAGTCCTCAATCGGCCTACTATCTCCAACCTCCACCGATGAATCCACAATACCATCAACACCAATATTTTACCCAACCTCCACCGATGAATCCTAGCCAATACAATATATCAATGACAAGTGATTTCGACCCGTTCACCGACTACCGTAAAGGTCCTTCGCGGCGTGAACCAAGTGTTGAACGACAACTACCGCTATATGATTACGAGGATGATATGTTCATTTTGTTCCCGAAACGCAACCACAAACTCAAATCGGTATTAATTTATAATTTTATTTGTTATAATTTCGTTGATATATTATTATTCGATATACTTGTTATAATTTTATATGTTATAATTTTATATGTTATAATTTATTTATTATATTATTATTTGTTATACTTGTAGTAATTTATTTGTTATATTATTATTTGATATACAAGATGATGAAGAAGTTCAAGGGAAAAAAAACTAAAGCGGATAAAAAAAATTGGACGTCGGTCGAAGAGGTGGCTTTGACAAAAGCGTGGGTTCATGTTTCGACATGTCGAAAAGTCGGGAATGAACAAAATATAGAAAGTGTTTGGGGTAGAATTCTAGAGCATTTCAAGGATAACGTGAAAGATACTACTCGAACTCATCATAGCTTGAACACAAAGTGGCAAAATATGAATACCGCCATGGGTGTCTTTAACGGGCTATTCATCCAACAAGTAATTTTTAAACTATATACTTGCGTTAATTTATATGATTGCGTTAAGTTATATGATCATACTTGCATTAATTTATATACTCTTACTTTTATAATTGTAGAATCGTATTCGTGAGAGTGGGTGTGGCGATGTTAACGTCATGACAAATACCATGGCCGATTATGATAAGAAAAATAAGGGCAAGTCTTTTACTCATATTGAAGCATGGGAGGTTGTTAGGGGAGAAGACAAATGGTTGCAACAACCATGTTTTGTTCAAACATCTTCGGCATCTAATTCCGACAAACGAAGAAAGTCGTCGGAATCTAGCTACTACGAGTCCGGAAGCAATGACAATGTTGAGACTGTTATTCCGGATCTAAATGACGACACAACTCCTACACGGAAAAGAAAAGGGAAAAAGACCGATAGCGAGGCGTCGACAAAAGGAAGTGTTGTTGCGAGCTTCGACAACTACACGGAAAAGAAAACACAACTATTGGAGACGGTGGTGGAGAAAAGGATTGCAAAGGATGACATTGCCGAAAATTTGATGGCGGCACAACTCCGTAGTGTTGAAGAAAAGGATTATTTACGTGCGCTGAAGTTCTACAACGAACCGCACGATCACATAGCCAATCCGGTTATGCGAGATATCATTATTGCCAAAAAAACGTGAGTACGCGGAGAAATATAGATGGCCTACCAATTTTTAGGTATAATTATGTTTTTTTTAAGTATTATGTAATTTTCTTTTAATTATGTTTTTTTTAAGTATTATGTAATTTTCTTTTAATTATTAATGAAATATTATGTTTTTATTAAATTGTTTAATATAATTTATGAATATAAAAAATAAAAAAATAAAATTAGGTGAGGTATGAGATCATGGTTGCCAATAAAAAAGTATGGTGAGGTATGGTTGAGGTATGGGATGAGGTGGAATGATATTATTGGTGGGTGGTGAGGTATGGTTCAGGTATGGTTCAGGTATGGGATCATGACTGCCACCACCCTAATGAAATGGATATGAGATACTATTCTAAACTTGGTTTTGTTTCTAAAGAAACAATGGCAAAACTAGTAATTATATGTATGCTAGTTTATGTAGAGTTGCGATCCCTTAAAAAGAGAAAAAAAATTAAAAAGTCTAGAAAGCCAATAAACTAGTGCCACGTGTCCCCCACCAATTCCCTCCTTTTTTCCTTTAATATTTTTTGATAGAGGATATTTTGGTCATCTGACTCATTTTTTTTTAATTCCACCCCAAATTTCAAACGCAAATAACTTTCGAACGACAAACTTTTATAAAAAACCGATTTCACCACAATTTATAAAATTTGATTCTCTTTAATTTGATATAAATCTTGTTAATTGTTTCGAAACTTTTTTTTTACATATTTATTGGGTAATGATTTTCTTGATGTTTTTGCTATTTTCGACCCTATTTTTTACCTTAAAAATTGCTGAATCATAAAATACTTCAAACACAAAAGTTTTAGATTTTGGTTCACTCTTTACCCAGAAATTTGAATCCCTAAATTTCGATATGATATGAGTGAGATATCGCACGTTAAAGATGACGTTTTACTCATATTTGTTACACACAAGGTGTTTGATGAAATGTTTAGCTTAGATTTTTAGTGTTAAAATTATGTTAAATGCACTAATTTTTGTATCACAACGCATCATTAATCATTTTATTAATGCAAGATTCAAAAAGTGATGTTTTTAATCGTTATTTTTTTAAACAAACTGATGAACCTATAACCTATGATAACACAAATAAACTAACTAATGAACCTATAATAAAAATTGATGAACCAAAGTAACTGATGAACAAAATGTTCATCAGTTACTTTTGTTCATCAATTTTTATGGTAACATTTTTCAGTTACTTTGGTTCATCAATTTTTATGGTAACATTTTGTTCACCAGTACAAAAATTGATGAACCAAAGTAACTGATGAGCAAAATGTTCATCAGTTACTTTGGTTCATCAATTTTTATGGTAACATTTTGTTTATCAGTTACTTTGTTTCATCAATTTTAATGTTCATGAATAAAAATTGATGAACCAAAGTAACTGATGAAGAAAATGTCTTTTTTTAAAATAAGTTAATATGGTTCATCAGTTAAATAAAAAAAAAAAAAAAAAAAAAAAAAAAAAAAAAAAAAAATTTTTTTGAAT